>PVLD010018204.1:0-39670 GCA_004027595.1 Dinomys branickii | reverse complement strand
TCCTTCCCTCCCTAGAAGCTCATCTGTGAGTGAAGGGGGTGCCTTCTGAGGCTGGGCACATGGGTTGAGATGAGATATACCCAGACCCACCCTGTTTGGTCTGGCATCTCGGACTCAGAACCGCTGCCTGTGCCCTGTGATTCTCGGAGCCATGCACCATGTGGATGTGGCAAGTGGTGGTCCCAGTTCACTCCTGCCCTGGGGCTGTGACTGCCCTTGTAACTGGAGTGCAGTGTGGAGAGTTCTGGCAATACTGTAAATCTTGGTCTGGGCATCATTTGCGAGTCATGTTCAACCTGACAAAATTCATCATGTATGTGGTATTCCCATAAATGAACGTTTAATAATGGGTTCCTGCATTGATCCAGGGTAACTACCTGGACTTACCAAACCTGTCCTTTTACACAGACCGGTGCCCCCATGGTAAGTCCCTGAACATGTGGAGCCATAGAAAGTATGCTTGGGCACCACAGAATAGTGATGTGGTGAAGGGTAAAGCAGTTGAGAAGGACAAATCTTTGGAGATGTACCCCAGCTTGGGAGAGCAGACCCTTGAGAGCTCAGCCCAAGAGGCATGTCATGCTAGGAAATCTGCATCCACGTGATAGGACCTGGGGGATCCTGCTGTCTTACAATACGCTGCAGCATGTTCAGGCCTGACCTATGAGTTTTGAACCCCATTCTCTTCTGTGTCCCCCTGGGCCTCAAGCCTCCCTCCTTCTCCTGTTTCTTGGTGGTCAGGCTCATGAATCTACCCCGGGTCCTATGTGGGTCTAAGTCCTGTATCCGAGTCCACACCTTTGTTGCCTGGTCTCGATTTCCTGGCCCTGACTTACCTGTCCTCTGCACACTCGTCTGACCTCCACCTATCTGCAGCATTTGTCTTCACAGAGTCCTAGTATGGGACTGCTGGTCTACCTGCTTGGTTGTAGGGCCTGCCAGGCCACTGCCCATGCTCTACGTACACTGCCTCTGTCAGAGCTACCTTATCAAGCAATAGAGAGCTTTGCTCTAGGAAACCTTTCTTTCTTTTAAGAAGAAAGCTGGTCTGTAAAAATGATGCTTTTCTTCTTCTGCTCCATTTTCTGTGAAACTAGAGGACAGATGGTCATCGTCCTCCACACTGAGGAGAAAGAGATCTTAATAACAATTAAAAGTGGAATGACCAGCATCTAAAAATACCATCGCACCAGAACTCCAAATCGAATAAATAGCAACATTTCCCAATAAACCTCAACGTTAGAGTTCTTTGTTTTTTTTTTTCAGAACAAGCTAAGTACCATTGAAAAATCACAAAATTTAAGTTAAAGGAAGATAAGTGATTTTTCTTTTTTAACCAATGGTGTTCAGGAGCTAATTTACATGACCTCTTATCTCTACCTGTGGCAGGGGCCTTTTGTGCCAGGCTCAGCAGAGGGTCAGGGGGACTCAGGCCACTGTGAGTCTCACTGCTATTTTTGTGTTAGCAGATGCAAGCGGGAACAAAGCCAGGCCTTGCTACAGATGTGCAGGAAGGCGCCCTGCTGTATGAGGCACTAGGAGAGACTCAGAATGAACAATGGCTTCCAGAGAGCACGGACAAGTTCTACTTTAATTTCAGAAGCAAATGCACATGAAGGACCATCTTTTATGGGAGACGAGTATTAACTTATTCTCTCTTTAAAACATAACCAGGAAACAGTGACCTTTCCAACATCATCATGTGCTGCAGTTTTAGAACATAATAAATGCCACTAGATACTGTGGGACAGAAAACACAAGATTCAACAAATTAAACTTTGGTGCACATGCCAAAGACACCCAGAATGGACCTGTGAATACAGTCACAGTTAGTGTATTATTTTTCTCATCAAATGTTGACATTCAGAATATTCAAGAAATATGACTGCCCTTTCTGACTTCAAATTTGGATTCATTTCACAGCAGTGCTGTGTTTATTTAGTCTTGTAGTAATGCCGTGCATCAAAAATGAGTTTCCGTGAAAATAAAATGTCTTTCTTGACTTTTTGCTGTCTAAATTTGGCACAGATCCCATTAAACAAATGAAATGTTTGGTTAGGTTTGATGTACTGAGAGCTCTTTACTCGTAGAATTTTAGCCAAGAGAACCTTTCATCATGTGATTTTGCTTCCATCATTCTGTTTATGAACATGTACAAGTGGAACTATCATGAGCTACATATTAAATCGGGTTCGTAATTGAGGAAAATGGAATAAAGAAGGGAATATTAGCACCTACAGAGTGAAGAAATGCTCAGATTTTGATGGTTTGAGGGATCTTGGGAGCAAAGCCAGCTTTCCATATTAAGATTTCTATTTTTCCTGCTTGTACAATGGAAACTTAGGTTCGTATTCATTTTCATGAGCGTTTACTTATGAGTGAACACCTTTGATCAACACCAGGCTATTTCCAAACCAAGCACAGCTACTGCTTCTCTTCAGTCCTTTCCTCTTCTTCACATTCCTCACGTTATGTTAGGCTCTGGTGAGGATTCAGCACAGTGCCATGTGACTGCACCTCAGTGGAAGCTGCCTCTTGGGACTTCTGCCACACAGAAAGCAGTGGTGACTTTGTTTCTGGTAACAAGGCACGGTACACCTCCTTGTGCCTAATATTCAGCGATTTCTCTTGGCTCAAAATATCAATAAAGTAAACCATTTATCCATTTGGGGAATGGATAGAAAAATGATGTAGCTGAAATAGAGGGTGTTAAATTAAATTTGCAAATCAATATTTTTATCCTTAATGAGTACACAGGGCTATTCTTTTTCATCCATGGTTCTATAAAACTAAAATTCTTTGCCATACGATTATCTCACTGTCAGAAAATATACATTGGTGGAAAATGGAAAATGAAATCTACTGCTTGAATATTAGCCATTCTTTTAACTGATCTTTCAGTTTTCATTTAATTACTTTTCTCATTTTTGGGGTGTGTAGATGTTAGGGTTACATAGGCAAGTACTTACTCAGAACTAAAATTGAAGACCTTAATAACAACCACAAGTGGGGAGTTCACACTCATTGCTTGTGACTCTCATAGGCTCCACATGGTGAGAGGTGAGGGCAACAGCCGTCCACACCGGTGTCCCTTCCTCGGGGGAAGAGGTCAGAGAAGCAAGACCATAGCCACTGGGAAAGGCAGGCTAACTTCTGAGAGACTGAACAAGAGTAGACTCCCAAACAGAAAGCTATGCTCTGTCTCTCCGCCTACTCCAGCCCGATTAATCTATCACCTTTTTGGCTCTGGAGCATCCCCTGACCACATCCACTTCTGAACAGCACTCTCCCCTTAGCAGTGCCCAGCCAAGCACTGTCCCTTTCCTGGGCAGGAGGAGCAAGCTTTCATTCCGTCCTTCTGCCCCACCCACACTGCTCCTAATCCCACACTTCTTGTGGCATTCAGAGATGCAAGGCTCACCTTGCCATTTCCCATCTCAAGCTTTTAAGGACGCAGTTTTTTTTTTTTTTTTGCGCATCTCTCTTGGTCTGTCTGTCTCTGATACTGTCTCCCCTCTCTGTGTCTCCCTGTTTCTGTTTTGAAAATCAGATGTCCCTAAATATGCAGGTTTATTCGTGGTACTGTAGTCTATTCCATTGGTCCATGTGTCTATGTTTATGCCAACACTATGCTGTTTTTGTTACAAAGGCCCTGTTACATTTTGAAATCAGTCTTATAGGGATACCAACATTGTTGGTTTTTGTTTAGTATTGCTTTAGCTGTTTGGAATCTTTTATGCTTCCATATGGATTTTTTTTTTTTTTGTGGTACTGGGGATTGAACTCAGGACCCTGCGCTTGCTAGGCAAGCGCTTATTCCACTGGGCTATATCCCCAGCCCCATATGGATTTTAAGGTTGTATTTTTGTAGTTCTATTAAGCATGTCATTGGCATTTTGACAGAGATTGAATTAAATTTATAGATTGGTTTTAGTATTTTAACCATTTTAATAATATTGTTTTCCCAACCCATAAACATGAGATGACTTTCAATCTTTCAGTATCTTCTTCAACTTCTTTCTTTAATATTGCATAATTTTCATGACCCCTCTAATGCACAAAGGGTATAGGGGGTGGGATTTTGTCAAGAAACTCAGCTCAAATTAGCCTATCACAATGAGTTGTGAATAGCACATACATTTTAAAAACGTGTCAGAATCTCAGCATTGCATCCCGGACTGACATGCAAAATCGAGTGATGCTTAACGTCTGATGTGGGCCTTCTTGTTTCTACTACTTTTCAAGTATAAATTGTATTTCTCAGAAAATATCTGTAATCCCTGACATTGTAAGCAGTTCATATTGTCTTTTATTGTGTAATGAGTGGTTTATCAATTCTATTATATGCAAAGGACTTCAACATACAACAAAAGCAGCAATAATAGCAACAACTAAATCCCTTTATCTCCAAAGTTTGATGAACTAGTTGGAAAAAGCAGTACTTGTCAGCTAGGAAGTGGCTTGTTTGATTTAATAAAAGGCTTTCCATCCAAAGGGAAAAATTTTGAGCTTAGAGTCATGAAAAAAGTTAAAAGTGAGTGACTGAAGTGGACATGTGAAGCAAAATCTTCTATTTTCTGTTTTGATACTTTTAAAGTTTAACCATTTAAATTATTAAACAAAAAATTCAAAGCAAAGCCCAGAATCAGATGATCCTACTAGCGAATTTCATGGAACATCTGAAGAATCAACATCAGTCCTTCTCAAACTTTTCCAGAAAATAAAACAGAAGGGAACATGTCTTAACTTCTTCTGAGGCCAGCACACCCTGAGTCAGGGAAAGACATCAGAGGAAAAGAGTCATACATATAAATAAGATTTATGAATAGAGACACAAGATACCAGCAAACCAAAAGCATCATCAATGCATTGAAAGGATTGTGCACCCTGACCAAGTAAGATTCACTCCTGGAATGCATGAGAGTTCAATGTATCAACATCAATCAATATAATATAACATTTTAATTAAAGAGGAAAAGAGGCAAAAAATATGATTGACTCAATAGATGCAGAAAAACACTGATAAAATTCAATACCCTGTCAATATAAAATGTCAACAAAGTAAGAATAAACTGGAACTTTCTCAATATAAGAGGCATTTATGAAACACTCATAGGTAATACAGTGTCTTGGTTACTTTTCTCTCGTTGCTGAGACAAAATACCCAACACCCAAAATGAAGGAAGTAAAGGTTTATTTAGCTTACAGTTTGTGGAGGTTTCAGTCCTTACTTGGCTGGTTCTGAAGCAGAATAGCACATGGCAGAGAGCAAACTGTTCATGGCAGCAGAGCACAGCAAATACCACCAGAGAAAAAGGGAGGAATGGCTACAAGCAGCCTCTTTCCTTCCCTTACATTGTAAACAGGCTACCCCCACCCAGGAGGCGTGTAGCCCTTACACAATCTCCATGCCCTCTTCTTCCACAGGCTCAGGATGTTTACAAAGCACCCTGGCTTCCTCCTGAATCACACAGTTAACCTTTAAAGCTTCCCAAATTAACATAAACAACATCCCACAAGGGTAAGGGCATATCCTGTTTACCCCCAAGATTTACAACTGTTGAGTTACTTAGTTAAACTTCTAGACTCCCCAAGTTGACACAATGTATCAACCATAATATACAGTGTTCAGTGGTGAAAGACTGTATGCTCTCAAATAAAATTAGGAACAAGATAATGATACATACTTTTAATCACCTTGTGAGCATTCTCCTGAAACTCTAGCTAGAGCAATTAGCTTTAAAATGACATAGAAGGAGTTGCCAGGCTGCCTTCTGTAACATCTACAGGCTGCAGTCTGATTAGGAAAGACCTCGAGAGAACTTCAAGCACGCTATGTTTAAAACGTGAAACACGGACTTCCAGGATGATGGCGACCAGGTGAGCAGCAAAGGAAGGATCCTCGCTGATAAGAGTCCCCAAGCTCGTGACAGGCTTGGCGAGTGCGAATGCCGGGACCTCGGCTGGGGAAGTTCAAACTGAACATGTTGCTCTGCGCTGCCAGAGACGCGGCGGGCAGGACCAAATTGCCGTAGCGAGATGTGGGAAAGACCAGAGCACTGGGAACCAGAGATGCTTGGCGCTGCAGACGGGTGGCAGCTCGGCTGGGTCCGAGCGCCCGCGCGGGTGCAGGCGGCTCAGTCCCTCCTGCCTCCTGACCCTGCATGGCTCGCCAGCAACGGCGGCCCAAAAAATCGGCTTTTTAGCGACTGCAGCGAGGGGCGGTCTCGGAACCCGCGCTTCTCGGGCAGGCTCTGCAAATCCGAGCAGCAAAACGGGATCCCGCTCCAGTCCTGGCCCCTGCGGCCCTGCGTGAGGAGCACAGAGGAGTGGAGTATCCTACTTCTTCCCCCAGACCCAGAGAGCGTGAGAGTTGGCACTTTGGAACCTTCCTGCTGGCACGGATTCAGAAACGGGTGAGCTATCTGCACGCCGCGAGCAGATCACCGAGTGGGGGAGGAGATCTGTCCCCATACCGGCAGGGAACCCTGGGAGGGCGGGGGAGCGGATTTACATGCACCACCCAGGTCTTCCGGTAGGGAGTAGCCCACCCCACAAACCAGCACCTGAGCAGCCTTTTAAGCGGAACTCTCAGCAGAAATATTAAGGGACATTCTCCCGAAGAGAAGGAGTCATTGGAGCAGCCTTTGCAACAGACCTTTGCCTGGTGAACTGCCTGGGTAATAATTTATTGCTCAATATTTTCAATCTGTTACCCAAAAATGGGAAGACAGAAGAACAAAACGCAGCCTCAGAACTCAACCCCACCCAGAACAAATCCTGGATGCGAGGATATAGGGGAACTAGGAAGCCACATACCTGCAAATTCTGAAATGACTGCATCCAAAATAATGAAACAGCTCCAACAGGCCATAGAAGAGCTTAAAGCAGAAATAAGCCACATACCTGCAATAATCTCTCAGACAAAAAATGAACTGAAAACTATAATGGAAGAAATGTTCCATACACATAGAGAAGACATAAATAAAAGATTAGAAGAAAGTAGAAAACAAATGGAAACGTTACAAGAGCAATTTAGGAATGAATTACCAAGAATGAAACAGGCCCAAAGAGATTGCCAGGAATTGAAAACTTCCATTGAAAGTTTGCAAAACCACTTAAATGAAACCAAAGATAGAATTTCAGACCTTGAAGACAGCATGGCAACTTATGAGCGTGAAAGGAAGGATCTCATAAAATCATCAAAGACCCAAGAAAAATCAATCCAACAGCTGCAAGATGAGGCAAAATGAAATAATATTCGAGTAATGAGTCAGTGAAACAGCAGGAGACAACTCAAATGATATAAAAAGAATATTTGCTGAAATAATAGCAGAAAATTTCCCAAACAAGGTAAAAGATACTGAAGTACAGTTAACCAAGACATATAGAACCCCAACGACCCATAACCCAAGGAAAACCACACACAGACATATAATAGTCAAGATCCCAGATATACAGCAAAAGAACACAATATTAAAGCTGCTAGAGAAATGAAACAGATCACCTATAAAGGAAAACCCATCAGAATCACAGCAGACTTCTCAATGGAAACCATGAAATCAAGAAGAGCTTGGAGCGAGATGTTACACATTCTGAGACAAAACAACTTCCAACCCAGACTGATGTATCCTGAAAAACTATCCTTCAAATTCAATGGAGAAATAAAATGTTTCCATGACCAAGAACAACTGAAGAACTTCATGAGTGCCAAACCAGCATTGCAAACAGCACTAAAAGATATTCTAGACAGAGAAAAAAGAGACCACAATCCCAAGAACAATGATAGAAATAATCCCCTAAACAGAACAAGTAAGTAAACAGACAGCAAAAGAAGGAAAACAACAAGTAAATAACATGACTAGAATAAGCCAACATATAACCATTAAAGTAAATGGCCTCAACTCACAAGTCAAAAGGAAAAGATTGGAAGAGTGGATAAAGGAACACAATCCAACGATATGCTGTATACAGGAAACACATTTTACTCAAAAGGAAATCCACAGGTTGAAAGTTAAAGGCTGGAAAACAATTCTTCATGCAACATGTCCCCAGAAAAAAGCAGGGGTAGCTATTATGTTTGCAGACAATGTAAACTTCAAACCAAAAATGATAAAAAGAGATAAGGAAGGCCATTACATACTAGCTAGGGGAAAGCTGCAAGAGGGGAGAGGTAACAATCCTAAACATTTATGCACCAAACAATGGAGCACCTAACTTTACAAGTCAAATCTTAACAGACGTGAAAAATCAAATAACTAATAACACTATTGTAATAGGAGACCTAAACACCCCTCTGACACAAAGAGACAGGTCAACTGGACAGAAACTCAGCAAAGAAATAACAGACGGGAACCAAAATTGTGACCAAATGGACTTAGTAGATGTATACAGAGTGTTCTGCCCCACAACATCAGAATACACATTTTTCTCAGCTGCACATGGGTCTTTCTCTAAAATAGACCACATTCTAGCCCATGGAGCATATCTACCTAAATGCAAAAGAATTGAGGTTATCCTATGCATATTATCGGACCACATTGCAATGAAATTGGAAATTAATGTCAAAGAGATCTCTAAAAACTGCATAAGCACTTGGAAATTAGACAACAACCTCCTGAATAACCAATGGGTCACACAAGAAGTTAAAGAAGAAATTTTAAAATACCTGCAAATAAATGAAAATGCAAGGACAACCTACCAGAATCTGTGGGATGCAATGAAAGCAGTCCTCAGAGGGAAATTTATAGCAATGAACTCGTATACAAAGAAAACAGAAAGAGAGCAAATAAACAGCGTAATGCTACACCTCAAACTCTTAGAAAAAGAGCAACAAGCCAAACAAAAAGCCCAAAGAAGGAAGGAGATTATGAAACTCAGGGCAGAAATTAATGTAATAGAGATGAAGGAAACTCTACAAAGAATTAGTGAATCAAAGAGTTGGTTCTTCAAAAGAATAAATAAAATTGATAAACCCCTAGCCAACCTTTTCAAAAAAAGAAGGGAAAGATCTCAAATTCACGTAATAAGGAATGAAAAAATGAAGTCACTACAGATCCCACAGAAATCCAGAAGATCATTAATACCTACTTTGAAAATCTTTACTCCCATAGGATAGAAAATACAGAAGAAATGGACACATTCCTAGAAAGGTACAAATTACCAAAATTGAATCAGGAAGACGTAAAAATCCTGAACAACCCAATATTAATTAATGAGATTGAAAACGTCGTTAAAAACTTACAAACAAAGAAAAGCCCAGGCCCTGATGGAATCACAGCAGAATTCTATAAAACATTCAGAGAAGATTTAATGCCAACACTCTTCAAACTCTTCAATGAAATCGAAAAGGAAGCAACTCCCCCTAACACATTTATGGAGGCAAGTATTATACTGATACCAAAACCAGAGAGGGACCCAACCAAGAAAGGAAACTATAGGCCAATCTCTGTAATGAACATAGATGCAAAGATACTCAACAAAATACTGGCAAATAGATTACAGCGAATCATAAGGAAAATTATACACCACGACCAGGTAGGATTCATCCCACGAATGCAGGGATGGTTCAATATTTGCAAATCAATTAATGTAATACATTATATTAATACAGTCAAAGACAAAAACCACATGATCATCTCAATAGATGCAGAAAAGGCTTTTGATAAAGCCCAACATGCATTCATGCTAAAAACCTTAGAAAAAACAGGAATAGATGGCCTCTACCTCAATCTGATCAAAGCCATCTATGACAAACCAACAGCCAACATCATACTAAATGGACACAAACTGAAAACTTTCACTTTAAAGTCAGGAACAAGACAAGGATGTCCATTGTCACCACTCCTATTCAACATAGTTCTGGAAGCATTAGCCAGAGCAATCAGACAAGGGAGAGAAATGAAAGGAATAAGGACAGGAAAGGAAGAAGTTAAATTATCACTATTTGCAGATGACATGATACTATACATGGAGGACCCCAAAAACTCCACAAGAAAACTCCTGGAATTAATCGACAAATTCGGCAGCGTAGCTGGATACAATGTCAACACCCAAAAATCAATAGCATTCCTGTACATGAACAACAAACAGACTGAGAGAGAAATTGAGGAAACCATACCTTTTACAATAGCAACCAAGAAATTGAAGTACTTAGGAATCAATCTAGCAAAGAATGTGAAAGATTTATTCAGTGAAAACTACAGTACTTTGAAAAAGGAGATCGAAGAAGATTTCAATAAATGGAAAAACATACCCTGCTCATGGTTAGGAAGAACTAACATCGTGAAAATGGCCATACTACCAAAACTGTTGTACACATTCAATGCAATTCCAATTAAACTACCGTTAGCCTACCTCAGAGATCTAGAGAAAATATGCCTCAAATTCATCTGGAACCAGAAGAGACCCAGAATAGCAAAAGCAATCCTGGGCAATAAGGACAAGTCAGGTGGAATCACAATCCCTGACCTAAAATTATACTACAAAGCTTCTGTAATAAAATCAACCTGGTACTGGCTAAAAAACAGACCTGAGGATCAGTGGAACAGACTGGAAGATGCAACCATAATGAAAAACCCACTCAGCTGCCTAATATTTGACAAAGGGGTCAACCAAACTCACTGGAAAAAAGAAGGCCTGTTTAAAAAATGATGCTGGAAAAACTTTCTTGCCTCTTGCCGAAAACTGAAAATATACCCAAGTCTATCATCATGCACCAAACTCAAGTCAAAATGGATCACAGACCTCAATATTAAAACAGAAACTCTAAACCTATTGGAAGAGAAAGTAGGTAAAAATCTTGAAGACATAGGAGTAGGCAGAGAGTTCACGAGCAAAAATGAAACTGCAAGGGAAGCACTTGAAAGAATCAATAATTGGGACCTCATCCGACTGAAAAGTTTTTGTACATCTAAAGAAATCACCAGCAAAGTAAAAAGAAAACCCACAAATTGGGAAAAAATCCTAGCAGGCTGTCCCTCAGACAAAGGTCTTCTATCTAGAACATACAAAGATTTAAAAAACATGTACCTGTCCAACTTCAAAGACCCAATCCAGAAATGGGCATCTGAGATGAATACACACTTCTCAGATAAAGAAATACAAATGGCAAATACATGAGAAAATGTTCCACATCCTTAGTCATTCGAGAAATGCAAATAAAAACAACACTGAGATTTCATCTCACCCCAGCAAGACTGGCCAATATTAAAAAATCATCCAATAACAAATGCTGGAGAGCCTGTGGAGAAATAGGGACTCTATTACACTGCTGGTGGGAATGCAGACTGGTACAACCACTGTGGAGAGCAGTTTGGAGATTTCTCAACACTAGGTCTAGAAGTTCCATTCAAACCAGCGATTCCCCTTCTGGGTATTTTCCCAGAAGATCTGAAAACATCATATCACTCTGATATATGTGCACCCATGTTTATAGCAGTGCAATTTGTAATAGCTAAAATGTGGAAGCAACCCAAGTGTCCACCCACAGAAGACTGGATTATAAAACTGTGGCATTTTTATATAATGGAATATTATTTAGCTATAAAGAAAGAGAGTTTTCGGGACTTTGTAGGCAAATTGTCAAAATTGGAAACCATACTCATAAGTGAAATAAATCAGTGGTACGTGAGCAGGCAACGTATTGTGTCACTGGTGTAAGACCTGAGGGTGGGAATATAAACTAAGAGACATGAAGGAATTGTGTTCAAAAGCAAAGAACAGATGGGACGAGGGAAAGGAGAAAAGAAAGAAGCAAAAATGTATGTATGTATATATGTAGATACATATGTGCAGGAGGGCTAACATGGTTCTACTATTGTATTATGTCACTTAATGCTAAGGAATAGTTGATGACAGGTTATTCGATCAATCTTGTGTGTCTGTATGTGTTATCCTGAGCATACACTTAGAAGATATCAATATGCAATGCAGCAACTATTGTTGGTTTTCTGTGGCTTTGTTTATAATTCAATTCTGATCACACTGTTATTGTACTACTTTGTGTCTCTTTGTTAATGCTTTTCGGTTTTTTTTTTCTGTTGTTGATGTAGTTCTTTTTCTATCACACTTTAAAGGAAGGGAAAGAAAGGGAAAGGGAAGACAGGAAAATAAATATGTAATAAAGTAAGTATGTAAGTACAGCATATCTTACATAGTTTTACTACTGAACTAGGTCACTTCATAGTAAGGAATAGTTGATGATTAATTGATTGATCAATTTTGCATGTGTGTATCTTTGTTCCTGAATATACACTTCGAGGTTATCAATTTGTAAATCAACAACCATTGTTGATTCCCTGTCACCTTGTCTGTAGATCAGTTTTGATTGTATTATTCTTATGCTACTTTGTGTCTGTTTGTTAATATGTCTTCGTTCTTTTACTTTTAAAATATAAAAAATGACATAGAAGACATCTACAATGGAACGCAAAGAGTAAAACTATCCATAGATGCCATAATTGAATATACAGAAAAAAACTATAAAAAAGAACTAAAGAAACTATACAAAAAAACTATACAAAAACCTATTAACATTAATTAACTCATTCATTAAAAGCAATTCATGAAATTCAGCTATATTTCTATATACATATAGTGATAAGAGAATGAAGAAATTAAGGAAATTAAGAAAAAAATCCACTTAAACTGTATCAGAAAGAATAAAGTACTTAAAGTCAATATATTCAAGGAGTGTAATACTTTTACATTATATAGCACAAGACATTGTTGAAAGTAAAAAAATCCCTAAAATAGACACCTTGTGTTCATGAATTGGAACACTTAGTGTTATTGAAATGTCAATACTCTATAAATCAATCTACAGATTAATTGCCATTCATATCAAAATCCCAGTGGCTTTGTGTAAAAATAGAAAATGAACCTATATAATTTATATGAAAAGTGAGGCATCCAAAGTACCCAAATATATCTTTAAACATGAGCGCAAATTTGACAGTCACCATTTTGGATTTTAAAACGGACCTTAGTGTTGCGGTAGCTGAGCCTAGGATGAGTACAGACACAGCGATGAAAACAGTAGGACCGATGAGAGCGCAAGAGAAACCCCGTCCGTACTCCTTGGTTTGCAGGAAGTGCCCCCAGACCTTCTGCGCGACAGAATGTGCTTCCCAACACATGGCTCTAGATGTTGCATGCGAAAGAATGATCTGTTTCTCCCACATCATAGACAAAAATGAACTCACATATGTCAGATGCCAAAATGTAAAATGAAAACTTAAAGAGAGAAAAGACAAATATATAAACTTCTGTGACCCTGGGTTGAAAGACCTTATTAAGACAGACTTTTGAATGCTTTCCATGAGCAATCCAGGGGTAAATTTTCACGACATAGGATGTGGCAATATCTCCTTAGGTGTAACACCAAAAAATATGAGCCACAAAGCATACAATAAATAAATTAGACTTTGTTGTGTTTAAAATCTTGCTGCATCAAGGGGTACTATGAACAGAATGAAAAGATAATCTACAGAATAAGAAAACTATCAAATCAGATATCCCATCAGGGCTTAGTTGCCACAATATGCAAATAACTCTTACAATCTCACAAGACTAACAACCTGATGGAAATTTTTTGAAAAACAATTCAAAGCTTGAATTCATACCCTCCAAAGAGGATGCACAAATGGCCAATAAATGCAGGCGCATCATGGATATCATTTCAAAATTCAAATCAAAACTGCAAGAAGATGGTATCACTTCGCACCAGCTAGGGTGACAACAGCAACAACAGGCAGAACCTCGAAATGCCAGTGAGGACACAGAGAAACAGGACTTTCATACACTCATACTGCAATGTGAAGGAGCACAAAAGCCATGTGAACAGCATGCCAGCTCCTCAGTAAATTAAAAGTAGAACTAACACGTGACCCAGTAAATCCATTCCTAGGAACAAACCTGAAAGAATTGAAAACACAAGTGTTCAAGCAAAAAAATTCACATGAGTATTCATAATTGCAATACTGTGTTCCAAGGTGGACATGACTCAAATATCCAACTGAAGAGTGGATAAGTGTAATATATCCATAAAAGGAATATTACTCAGACATAAAAGGGCTGAAGTCCTGGTACATGCCCTGAAACAGGAAGAATTTGGGCTTAGTAAAAGAATCCGGAGACAAAGTTCACCCATCCTGCTACCCCCTTTGCGCAGAATGCACAGAATGGGCAAATCCACAAGGACAGTGGGGTAATAGATTCTAGAGTCTGTGAACAGAAGGCATTAAGGGTATCTACTCTGTGAATGTCCGAGTGTCTTTTAGGGTAATAAAAGCATTCTGCAACTAAATAGCAGGCATGTGGCCATTGATGGCCGGGCATGTGACTATGTTAAGGAACCCTGAATTGTCCATTTTCAAATAGGTAAAAAGTATATTTAAGATTTTGCATATTTTGCCATAATATAAAAGCTTAGTTACTACTGTCAGTTTCTCCTAGAAGTGACATAACTTTTGTTATCCAGCTTGACAGTTTTATAATATTTTAAATACTTATGTTTTGGTTTAAAGCACGGCATTTATTTATTATTGAAGGTTTTAAATATACAAAAGCAATCAGAGAAAAATAAAATGTACCTGTGTTCCTGTTACTAAAGAGCAACTGCAGTGAATTGTTTCATGTTGGTACTTCTAGTCTGTTTTGTCATGTGCATGTGGGGATGTGCACAGAGTTACTGTTTTTATTTTTAACAGAACTGTTATTATACAGTACATAATGGTTTGTAATGTTTTCCCTTACTATATCATGAACATTTTCCCATTGTCAATTCATATTCCCCCACATCACATTAAATGGCTAGATCGTATTCCATCTTACAGATGTAACATAATTTATTTAGCCAATTTCTATTGTTGGATCGATCCTAACATTTTAGAGCTGGCATACACTATAGACGTTATTGCCGCCAACTTATTTCTTTCCTGCGCTTTATAGCTGCAATCCTCAAACAGACAGCACACAAAAACCATTCAACATTTTGAAAACAGAGTTAATTTTTCACTTTCCAGCTGGACTTGGGTGCTGTATGGGCTTTGGATTCACCATTCCGGAATCTAAGCGATGGAAACAGGGTGTGTGGGCTGCAGAAACAGGGAACAAACCAGGTTAAATTAGTGCCCAAAGCGTCAAAATTCAATCCTGAACAGATTTGTTTGCTGGAAGAAAGGCATGGTGCTCCATAGAATAGATTCTTTTGAAGCTGTTGATGGTGGTCCCATGCTGCAGCTTGGATAATCTGGAGAGGGAAGCCTCTCATAGCCGCCCTGACCGCCAGGACTGCACCCCCTGATTCTAAGCCACACTTTGTGGTATCCACAGTTCACAGGAGACCATGCTGCCTCTTGGATGTGTTGTACTGAGTCCCTTTGTACTTCCAGAGTCACATGAGCCAGGCAGGAGGGGCAGCAACTCCATGCTTCAGTCCCAGTGCTGGTGGGAATCAGACTCATCAGGAGAGTTTCCCACAATGTCATTCCTTCCTGTTGGCTCATACCAGGGTAAAAAGACATGCACTCATTCTCTGACATGGAGGAGAAGCATGAAATATAATTTGGATGTTCTAAAATGAGTGCAGCACTAAATGTGCTCCCCAAGATGTACCTCGGGGCTTACTGGAGCCATTAACCCTCACTTGTCACCAGCTCATGTGTCTTGGGGTGATCCTTCATCGGCCTATCTGGATATGGTCAGAGGTACCAAAGACTACATTACATGGGCTGGATTGGTTTGAAGTTTGGATTTAGGCTTAAAGTTTTGCTAGTTGTAAGTCCAAATTAGACTGCTACTAAGAAGGACCTTTCTTGTCTTGTCCTACTTTTCTACTACATTAAATATATTTTACTGTTGAGTTACAGGAGCATTGATTATATCTCAGAAAACAATGCTTTTCCTGTTGCACGCTTTGTGAATTATTTCTATGCCTTTTATTTTCCATTACTCTACATTAATGAGACACAGAAAGTTGTCAGTGTGTAACTGAATGAAACAGTGAGTGTTTCTTTCTTTCATTTATGGTTTTCTGCTTTTGGTTTTTGCTTTTTTTTTTGCTTTGTTTTGCTGTTTTGTCTCTAGTACTGGCCTTTAGTGTGCTAGGGAAATATTGTTCCACTGAACTATACTCCAGCTCTTAAAAAAATTTTGAGACAAGGTCTCTGTTAATTGTCCTGGCAGGTCTTGAATTTTCAGTCCTCCTTCCTCAGTTTCCAATTTAGCTAAGATTAGAGTCATGTGCCTCCATACCTGGATGTTTTATGTTTTGATTATTAATTGTCCTTCTCTAAGGTTGATATTAGTTTTAAATATTCATTTGTATTTTATTTCTAAGTGTTTATCATGTTCTCATTTTATTTCTCTCTCTTGGCCATGCTGGATTTAGTATTTTGCATGATGTAAGGGAAGGGGATGGAGGATTCTACTTAGAGACCCACATCGCACAGCTCTGTGTTCCCCAGCAGCAACAGAATCATCAGAACACGTTGTCCTCCTTGAAAATTAAATGCAAACAGGCCCTGATGCTGGCAAATGCAGCAGCTTCCTTTCACATGAAGTCTTAGGCATTTATCTTTCACCTACTCTACACTGATACAAATAATGTTTCAGGGTTCTGTGGCCTCCTCTCTAAAAGACTGCAACTTTATCCAAACACACTTATTGAATATTTTCTCAGGACTGGAGCTGACTATAGAAGAAATTCTGCATGGCCCTCTATGTCTTGACAAAGTCAGTAAATTTCATAAAGAAATGGGTATGTGAGAGAAGGTCAAGCCCTATGTTCAGATCACAAAAAGCCTCATATGAGTGCCCGTCAGGGTGGGACTTCTTCTGATTCACCTGGCTACAGGGAATGAGAGGACTGCTGGCTGGACCTCAACCTGCATCCTCCTTCACTCTTGAAACATGGCCCTGTCCTTCATCATTAGCTCCAGCCTACATCTGCTAAGCTTGTAGGAGACGGAAGGAGGGAGGGGGAGGAAGGGGAGGAGAGAGAGAGAGAGAGAGATCAGATCAGTCAAATCCCTCTTTTATTCTTTGCTTCATCAGTGTCTGCTGAGACTGAGACTGAAAAAGTCAAATCTGGCAGCCTCAGCTTGCTCTGGAACTATCCAGGGTCCTGAGTCGGTGAATTGTACTCCTTCCCAAGTTAAGACTGGACCATACTTAAGTCTGCTGTCTCCTTATGGGACAGGATTCCAGGACTCGGGGGTGAGGGTGGGAGTCTTTTCTTCTTACAATAGGAAAAGCCTTTCCAGGTACCAGAGCATTCACATCTTTGTGTGTTCTGGCAAAACTATAGAAGAATTTTGGAATTAGACTTAGTATTTTCCTCTTTCAGTGTCCAAATGTCCAATTAATCCTCACAAAGCCAGACCCTTGCTCTGTCTTCTTCCAGACTCAGGGTCTCCCGGGAGTCCAAGTATATAATTAGGTGACAAGGAAAATGCATATGCCAGCACACTGGGGTCCACACACAGGGGGTGGGGTCTGCCTGGCTAGGGACAAACCTGCTTCAGTTGGCAGCTCCTTCCTTGAAATGCTGGCTTCTCACATTGCATTCGGAAAGCTGGCCATGGAGCAACAGCTGGGCCTCCACAGCAGCCATTTGCACACAAGTGTATCCCTGATGCACTCTGTCAAGTGGCCTTGCCTGCCACAGTCTCCCTGGGTGATGAAGAGGGGTGCTGGCCAGTGTGCTTCAGAATTTACCAAGTGCAGCCTCTAGTGGAGAATGCATACCCAGGAGACCCTTTCTGAGAGCTGTGTGGATGTTGTACAAGGTGTGTGGACAGCTGGCGGGGCAGGAGATCTGTCTGCTGGGCACCCAGGAGATGTCCCTTTGGCTAAAGTGGCAGGAAGTGGTTCTGGGAGACAGAATCATTTCCCCTGACAGGCCTAAGTGACAGAAGGTTGCTGGCTGTCTGGGCTTCAGACCAAATGCTTCCCCAGAGCCAAGCGATGCTGTTTAGCAGACTTGAAGCAAACACGAACACAGAGGGAGAGAGCTAGCCATGTAAAGGGTATTAATAACAGTAGTGAAAATCACATCTACCAGGTCCCCTCTACAGCGGTTGTAATGGGTATTGTCCTTCGAGGTTAATAGCAAATCATTGTGGTTTATTCAACAGGTGATACTGAAGCTCAGAGAGACTGACTTTATTGCCCCAAGTCACACAACAAAGCAAAGAGGGCAAGACCCCAGCCAAGACTGCTGACATAGCCAGTACATAAATTCCTCAGACCTTGACATAGCCATAGTACATAAATTCCTCAGACCTACCATGTGAATAAAGCAATATTTAACACGTTTTTCAAAAATTAAACTAGCAGTAGTTAAAAAAACAGAAGGGACCCTCCCCCCACATACACTTTGACTCTTGTAGTTTTGACTTTGCCCCTTCCCCCGCCCCTCTCACAAGCAGCCTTGGTCACATGCCAGCAAAACCAAATTCACTTGGGCAGATGTCACCTCTGGACCCGCTGCCAAGATCCAGGGAGCTACTCTTTTTTGTTCTTTATAATCAGTTTTGGTGTAAAGCCTTCGATGAAGCTTATCTTGATTCATTTATTTCCCAAATATCTGTTTTTCTTCTCCCTTGGAGTCTGACCCCACCTTTCCCTTTTCTGTTCTTCATCGTGCTGGCAGTCACCAATTGCAAATCTAAACATGTCTTACGATGTCTGGGCAGTGTCCACGCCGTAAGTGAGGTGGCAAAACAGGCACCACGTGTGTCTTGAAAAGACACAGCCAGGTGACAATAACAGAGACACTTTACAGATGAGACCGAAAGCCCCTGCACTCCTTCCCCTCAAGCTTTCCAAGTGGCTTCTACTTTTCAGGGTAACAATTTAGTAGAACACGTTCGTATGTTACATGTATGTGGCTTCCCGTAATTAAGATGCAAAAGATAAACATGTCTTTCTGTTTGCTGGTTTAAAATCTTTCTTTAAAAAATTATCTGGTTTCCTTTCCTTTGCACCCCACCCTACAGCTTACAGGTGCAGGAAAAATCCCAAGCTTGGTATCTTTTCAGCCTGGAACCCTTTGTGGGAAAGGTGTAAATGATTCCTTCAGAAAGGTTAGGTACTAATTTGCATGTGACTTGCCTGTACTTAGCATATTGATTGCTCATTTCTAGTCCAAATGCTGAATGCCAGCTTCCAGCACTGCCCCTCCTGTCTCCCACCTCCTTGTCTGTGGAGAACACGTAGATTTCTAGCTGCAAAATCAATAGACACCCACAGGAGGCCCCAGCATCAGAGTGGGTTCAGCATGGTGAGCTATGTTTGTGACAACGGAGAAGTATCAAAGCAAGAGGGGGATGGGTCACAAGGCAGATATCAGTGGGCATTTGAGACCCTGAAACTAACCCCAACTCTAAATGGAGACACAGACCTAACTCAGGCCAAGACTTAAGCCAAACACTAACCCTAACCCTAAACTGAACCCTAACACTAAAGTTAATTCCAACTCTAACCTGAACTTGGACTCAAACCTGAACCTGAACCTGAACCTGAACCCTAACCCTAATCCTAACCCTAACCCTAACACAAACCCTAACCTGAACCCTGGCCCTAACCTGATCTCTAACGTAAATCCTATCCTTAATGTCCACTCAATCCCTAACCCTAACTTAAACTCTGGAAGTAGGAATAACATGTTCAAATAGGATGAGGGGCAAGGAAGGGAGGAGAGGGAGGGGAAAAGATTGCAAAGAAGGGGAAAATGGAAACAAAGCTTTTGTAATTAGGGATGGGAAGAAGCGTTGAGGGGAGGGGACGGGAATGGAATAAAGAAGAATTAAGACATTATGAACAGGTACAAATTCCCTCTGATGAAAGTGATCATTATACATGGCAAATGTCTACTAAAAACAAATTTAAAGCTATGGCATCTCTCTGCCTTACCCTAGAGTCCTGAGTGGAATCAAAGCACCCCTGTTCCAGAGGAAGAAGTAGCAAGATGCTTGAAGAGCTTGTGGCCTGGCATATATCGTCTTGGCCGCGTGTGGAAAACACAACCTACCACGGAGGTTTGCATCTCAGGTTAGCTGTTACAGTGCCTAAGCCCCCTTGATTCATTACTGTGTCCACCTCTACCACCACTTGGAAGCATGGAGCCCCTTGCTCTGCCTTGCTGCAATTCACCCCCTCATAGTTGTTTGGCTGAGTTTCAGCTTCAGTCCCTCTTCCATTTCCCCTTTCAAGGAGCATCATTGCAGTTCCTTAAGTCCATGTTCCCTCCCCTTACATTTTATAGGGCCTATGAAGATGAAAATATGATGTTACCTTTGAGACCAGTCACTGAAGGTGATCAAACTCGGGCTTCTCCCTTTCCAGTGCTCAATCTCCTCTCCATCCTGACATGAAGCTCAACTCTCCCACCTGGAGACCACCTGCAGAGGCCTCCTTCAGTTTACCTGCTCACAGCTCACTCACCTGCTGGCATCCCTGGCCAGACACATGTGCAAAGACATCCTAAGGCACTTCCAGCTCCTCTGCCAGGTCCTCTCAGCCTGACATTCTTCTTGGGTGCAGCTACAGACATGATGAAACAGGGACAAGCTCTTCCTCCCATGTCTTTTCTGAACCTTAAACCAGCAACATAGCGAGGGATAGCAAAGTGCTTACTGTTATTAAAGCCACTAAACATTGGGGTGGTTTACTATGCAGCAGTAATAGGTAGAACACCAGCTTACCCAAGATGGTATAAAATCAAAGACAACATAATTCATAATCCAGTGTAGAAAAGCAAAGTCAAAGAGAAAATGAGGAGACAGCCAGAGGAGAAGCATCCTTAAACTATTGAAAAGCAAACAGAAGTCTTCACTTCATAACTCGATATCCATTATAGTGTCAAATGCTCTCATTTCTTCTACAGAAAAATCTGATTCAAATCTGGATTCTGTTACTGGGTTCTGGAGTTCTGGATTGCTCCTGGTAGAGATGTTTGCTTGGTTCTTGCAGTCCTGAACCAAGAAAATTGGTCAAGACAGATTTCATATTTATTAAAGGTATTAAAGGTAAGAAAAAACACGCTCTGCAGAGTCTGGGCCAATTAAAACTGGAAGAAGAAGTGTACTCTACAGGGCGAGAGTGTGTGGACCACCATGAAAGTGGGGCACACTGGACAAGAGCTCAATGGCACCTACTTTTGTATCTCTCAGCCCCTAGGTAGACATCACATCTCGGCTGTCCTATCAGAAACTTGCTGAGTTCTTGTGAGAAGAACTGAAGATCACACTTTCTGATTGATTCCAGGAGCAGGACTTGGGCTTACATTTCCTAGATCTCTGTGACTGGCAGTTCATACTCACTTGCCCAGCTGGCTGGCCATGCCTTGATATTCTGTCTCAGGGCCTTTGCCTTATTTCTAATTCTGAGATGTGGCACTGATTTGACACTAGTTCTAATGGGACCAGCACGCAGGGTGGTAAAGACAACTGCTTGAGTCAGTTTATAGGAACAAAAGTATCTCTCTCTCCTCCCTTGCTTCCACTGCTTGGTCCGTTTTAGACCTCATTTTCTCATCGGCTAAATGGTTAAATAACACTGTTACAACAGAAAGCTGCCAAGAGGGTTAAATGAGATTCTTAAACTAAGGAGCTTGGTAGGTGCTCGTCAACGAGTAGCTCATTCCACACCTTAGCAGTCCGTGTACCTTGATCATGGACTTTGCAAGTGTGACACTCTGATAATGAGACAGCAGGATAATCCTTGGAGTTGAGCACTGAGAGAGTGTCTGACCTTCCTATGCCTCTGTTTTTCCTGCTGCAGACACAGGACTAAAGCAGCATTCAGGGTGAACATCAGAACTATGGTTAGGTGCCCAGTACTGATACGGACTCCAAACAAGGGGGCTCAAGAGTAAGTCTGTTCCATCTCGCACTAACCCTATGTTCAGTTTACAAAGCATTCTCAGGGTTATCACCTCTAGAAGGCCATCATGGTGCTGCCGTCGGGCTGGGCTGGGACTCTTTCTCTAAATTCCAAATATATGGGAAGTGGTGCTCAGAAGTGTAAATCCGTGCCCAGGTCGTGCTTTATGCAAACATCCAGGTCATGATGACCATCTGGGAGTTCTTCTACTGCCCTGTGCATCTCTCCCTGCCCCCTTCCTGCAGGAGGCCTGGGTTATTGGGAGCGGGTCCATTTACATCTACGCATATCCAAGAAGTGCACTAGGTCACACGGAGCATCATAGCGCAGCCCGACCTCGGAGAGCCCACGGCTGCCCATCTCTGCCATCGTCTTGGGTGCTGTCTTCTACCCTCCATCTGCGAAAAGCAACCACAGTACAGTCCTGCTCACAGCGTTGTTGGTAGAGCGACCTGACGTAAAGAACGTGCATTTACTACACAGCGAGAAACGTGGGTCTATCTCACTCCAGCAAGAATGGCAATCACCAAGAAATGAAACAACAACAAATGCTGGTGTAGCTGCGGGGAACAGGTACCCTCTTACATCACTGGTTCAACTGTTATGGAAATCAGTATGGAGGTTTCTCAAATATTTAAAGTCAGAAATTCCATATGACCAGGTCCCCCCTTCTGCATTCTCCCCCAAAGAGCTTAAGACATACTAAAGCAATACATGGGTACCAATACTTAGAGAAGTACAATTTTTTAGTAGCTAAATCCTGGAAATAGCCTGTATACCCATGAACAGACAATTAAAGCAAATGTAGTATTTAAACATAATGGAATACTACTTGACTATAAAGAAGGACAGATTTGAAACATTTGCAGGAAAATGGATGCACATGGAAAGTATGTCAAGTGAAATACACCAGACACATGAGCTTCCAAACTGTATGGTATCTCTCATGTGAGTGAGGCAGCACACAGGGAGCATAATAAGGGTGGGTAGAGGGAGGCAAAGATGGATCTCTCAGTCTAGGGAAGGAGCCCAGGAGTCCAAGGGCAAGGGATGAGGAGGAGGGAGAGGGAAATAAGTACAACAAAGATATGCCCCGTCCAGGAGCTGAACAACTTCAGTGAATGCAAACATTATCTGCCGCAGACCTGAGTTAAGATGAATAATGTCAACAAGAATGAAAATTGGGACGGGGCATGGGAGGAGGAGGGAGGGTATGAGAGGGAAGCGTGGGGATTAGAGAAGCACTGAGCTGCTATATGTACACGTCCCCACTGCTTGAGGTCACAGTAAAATGCCTGTAAACAGAACTAATAAAGAAACAGATAAAATAAGTATTCTGAGGCCATCAGCTAAAAACAAAAACAGAATGTTCAGCATAGTGGCTGGCATGTTTTCCGTGTAGTATAAGCTATTACTACTTACTTCCTCTGGACTGGAAGCTCTCCGAGGGCAGGAACTTCTGTTCATCTTGTTCACTCATCTGTACACTGTGCTGCTTCATAAAGTAGCTCTAACAGTTCTCAGTAAGCCTTACCATTAGTGCTTTTTGATGCAGCTAATAATACAAACAATAACGCTTGAAGACTTTTCAAGGTAACAGGCTCAGTAGTGTGGGACACAGGGTCACTGTTCTCTATGAGTTCAGAGTCCCTCTGTCACTGGCCCCTCAGACACCCCCGTTTCTGATGCCAGAAACGTGCACTGCATTTTCTGTGTTCTTCCTTTGCCCTCTGCACCTGGCCACTCTAGGCCGAAATACCTCAAGATACCTTCACTCCCGACATCTGCTGGGGACTCCTGCTCCCCTTCCAGACCTCTATTCCTTGACCAAAACTCTCCTACTGATATAAGTGCCAAGCATGAACTGGTGATGCTTTAGGGACAAAGGCTCTTCCCCAGCTCTTTCCAGCCCACAATTCCTCCTCCAACAATGGGCACCTTGGCCCTTATGAGAGGGGCTGAGGGGGCAGAAGCACAGCAGTGAGCTTCCATTGAAGTCTGAGGTTGGCCACTGTGAGGCTGGGCGAGACAGCCTTCCTGCACTCACAGCCTTTTAAATGAGCTGTGCCGACTCAAACTGGGGAGAGTAAAAGCTAATTCCTTTGGTGTTCATTTCTTCTTCGAGATTAGCGAAGACTGAATGGAATAAGAGCAAGAACTCTCAGCCCCTTCACCCTGGCCCAGGGAGGGCACTCATTTCTCCCCCTTCTCTGCAGGGCATGAGAGAACACCCAGGTCTCCTTCCCGCATTCCTTCCTTCCTCAACCTCATTCAGGCTCAGGCCACAGTTGCTGGGTCTTACAGAAATGTAGTACGAAGGCAATGATCACATAATAATGGAAAAAATAGGAGAAAGAGAGAGGCAGAGGGAGAGGGAGAGGGAGAGGGAGAGGGAGAGGGAGAGGGAGAGAAAGATCAGCTGCAAGAACAAAAGCCAAGGCAAAATTTGTTCCTGGGATGAATGGTAGTATATCAGGGGTGATTCAGCATTCGCCTGCTCTTTCCTACAACTCCAGAATCCCGCACCATATCTTCTTCCCTTTGTATTGCACAGTACTGGGTCAGCTCTCCTCTTCAGGGCTTATGATCAAATATATTTAATTTGACTGTAATACCATAAGGAAAGCGATTTCTCCAGCTGGTAGTCTGAGCAACAGATCAGGAGATGAGTTAAACACCTCATCCCCTCAGATTCCAGACCTGCTTATCACAGGACCCAGCCTCCAGCTTCGGTCCCGGTCCGGGAGGTGCAGTTGAGACAGAGCTCTTATTGGCTGCTTGAGTTGCAACTTCCTTCGTTTGCACGGTAATTATCCAATTAGTTAATGCTCCCTTCTTGAGTTGAGGAAGCTCCTGGGAAAGACTAGTAAGTGGAATCTTCAGGCTGTAATAACGGCATTCTACTCCTGGAGGAGAATCATTGGATGGGTGTTATTCTGTAGAACTTAATTCAGCTTTGAATATGAATCAGGAGGAAAACAAAACAAATCTAACCACAGTGAAAAGCATCCTCCATGGTGGAGCTCAGGGTAATTTAAGATGAATTAGCACAAAGCAAGCGAGATCAAATTCTACAAATGTCCAGCGCCTCCAGGTCTTACTGGGGCCCTTCAGAGTAGAAGTTCTTGGCTGAAGGCTCGGAGACAAGACTCAGGAGGTCTGTGCAGTCCCAGAAATGGATCCCAAGCCTGGCAGGTATGCTCAGTTTTCGGGAGAGAGGATTTTTATTTTTTATTCTTCGGATTATTTCCAGAAGGCTCCAAGGTTCCCTTGTCTAAAGGGATACACAAAAGTTCAAAGAGCATGACCTGGGTCTTTCTTAGGGATGCAAACTCCTGCAGCATGTGAAAGGAGAGGAGTATGGGCCCACTCATGGCAGATCTGCTCAGCATGCCAGAGGGGTAAGGAACGAGCAGGTCTTGGAACCAATACCTGCCACTGACCCCATATGTGCTTTGTGACTTCAGGCAAGATTCTCAACCTCTCTGTGCCTAGCTTCCTGCTTTGCCAAATGGGACTGTGATAGCAAGAATCTCCCGAGAGGCTGTGCGGTCTGAGTTCACACACAGCCTGGTGCCCAACGGAAATGCACACTGGAGCACCCTGCTTCTGTTCAGGCTGAGTGCATTGGTGCTGGTTCTGTTCCTCATCATTTCTGCCTTACCTGACATACGACATGTGTGGCCAAGCACTCAGCACAAAGCGCCACTCAGGGAATCTTAGCTCAGGTCTCCTTTGTTCCAGCGAACACAGCTTGGCTGGAGGTTCTTGGCTTTCAAACCTGGTGAAGGCTGCAGTTCTACAAACCCCCCCATCGCATGTGCTGACGGCAACGACTTTTATGTTTCATTGCCTTTTTCTCCAGAGATAAATTTTGTGGCCTGCCACCACGTTTGCGTCCCAAAATGCAGCTTGGAGATTTTATTTGAGATAAACTATCATGTGAATAAAGATAGATCCTATATTTTAATCTGGGAACATTCCATTCAGAACCTTTGCTGAAGTCAACATCAGTGGTGCTATCATTCAGAGAATATGGATGTTTGGGGAAAATTTATGTCCAACTGTGACTGCAAACCTTTGCCAGCCCTGGATCATATTAGCTGTTCTGAAAACGGCAATAGCTTTGGATGGAACATGTGCTTCTGACTGCAGTTCCCAGAACAAGCCTGGCAGGTCCATTCTGCTCCTGGCACTGCCCTGCCCCTCTCACTCAGAGCCTCTGCCTCACAGTACTTGCCTGTGCACCTGGTGGGAACCGTGAGGGGTCCACGTGTGTCTGTCTCATGTCGGAGGCATTGAACTTCAGAGCTGGGGAAGAGCGATGGCAGCTGAGTCGCCCAAAAGCCTTCTCTTCCACCTCACCTACCCCTAAAATGAGGCAGGAGGAAAGTGTTAGCATGGGATGGAAAGGACACAACACTGGCCACTTTGAGATGTTTCCAAACTTCAAATAAACATGCTCTTTCTCACAACAACAAAGATACAAAAGTATTGAGTTTTGTGACTTCTTGAGGCTCCTATGTGACACTCTACTCCATGGAATCAGCCTCTTGTCCTTGTGCTGCCTGAGCCCTGGGAGGCTGAGTTCTCTCCCTTGTCCCTGAGCCCTGCAGGACCTGCGGACCTTGGGAGATATGGGGACAGCCAAGCCCCATCCACCTGGGGAAGTCATGCCCCAAGCAGCCTCTTCTTACACGATCCTGTGGCGGATAACAAGTCCACCCACTCACCATGAAGCAGCCTGCCCAGGGCCCAATGATGCTTTCCCTGGAAAGTAACAAGAGGCGTCCAGAGGGTGCTGCAGCCCTGTAGTGGACTTCCGGTTCTCTATAGTGGACTTCCGGTTCTCTGTCTTGAAAGTGAAGCAAGATCTGTGGGAGGGCACCACAGAAACCCCTGTGCCCCTCTCCTTCATGCAGCCCTTCAGCGGATTGTTGCTTTGTGAATTGCTCTAACACTTTAGGAGGGCATGTCAACCCTAAAGGAGCTCCACCAACCACAGATACAAATTTGTACGAATTCAGTCAGTAAAATGGATTAATTTGCGCCTTGTTACAACAGGAAATCAAGCTCCAGTTCACAAGGGGAGAGGGAAGGGTCACTAATGGAAGAGGACATGTGCAGAAGGTGCAGTTGGAATCCAGGATGGTGCAGGTGCAGGAGGACTCCCCTTGGGCACTGGTTAGCTCTGTTCAGAGAACGCGCCCAACCCAAGGCCTGCAAAGGAACAGGCTGAGGGGCACACACCTTCCATCACTCACGTTTGCTTCCTGGGCCAAGGGCCCGACACGCAGAGGGCATGAGAGCCGGAGTGAGTGGAGGCTGAGGCTCCCACTTCCAGAAGGTGAGTACCAGGCAGGTGAGAAGAGATGGAAGGCAGAAGAGGAGAAGACAGGTGGGAGGATGGGATGGAGGAGAGGAGGAGGGGGCAGATGGGAGAGGGGACAAGAGGGACTCGGGAAGGCACACGTCCTCAACATGTGCTCCACCTTCTCCATGGGCACAGAAGTGTCCCAGCAGGCTGGACCAAGAGGGTGCCCAGAGGCTGAGGTGGTCATTGGTATGGGTGCCCCTGGTTTCAAGCAGGGCACAGGCGCTCTGATGTGCTGGGGAAGGTGGGGACACTGCTGATTTCAGAGTCCAGTTGCAGGACAGGAGGAGCCCCGTAGCGGGTGCATTTATTTGCTTCCTTGCAGACAGGCTGTCGGCTGCAGACGGTGGGATGTGTGAGTGTGCCTTAGGGCGGATGCTGGGTCCAGCCCCAGTGTGGCTGTTTATGCCATCTGGGTGACCTGGAAGCAAAACCCTGCTCCTGGGCACTTGTTCCCCCCTCTGACGTGGTGCTCTGCACCTTTCCTGAGACCAAGCAACGAGTCCTGGACAACATGTCCTACCCCATCTGGCTCCTCTCCCTTAGCGGTGCTTGGGCACTCTCATTCAGGTTAGAAAGTACAGAGGAGGCCCTGGAAATAAAAAGGCAGAGCCAGTTTTGCTGGCTGAATGATTCACTGTGTCTTCAGAGTTCCCCAGCACTTTAGTTGTTACTACTCTTGGTGTGGTGACTTTTGGTTGTGGCCAGGAGGATGGCCTCTCTCTCTCTGTCTCAGTCTCTCCTTCTCTCTCTCTCTGCCTCTCTCTTTCCCTCTCCCTCTCTCTCTGTCTCTGAGGTGCTTGGAGGATGCCGCATTTGTTTTTGCCAGAACTGAAAACCTGATCTGTCTCTGAATGTTGTGTTTCTCTTGGAGAAAGGCTCTTACGGGGCCAGTACAAAGAGAATTTTTCATGCTTCTGTGATGGGATGCCAAAAATATACGAGAACAACACAGCCACAAAAAAAATATCCACCATCAAATTTACTCCTTAAGTTTACTGACAGCCTGTCACAAAGAAATAAAACATTGATATTTGCTTCATGGATTTAATTTAAAATGACTTAGTTGAAAAAAGCAGGCACTTTCTTTGAACCACCTGCAGTCAGATGAGGAAATCTGACATCAGAGAGTGAGGGAGCCAGCAGACGTGGACTCTGCCGCCAGTGTCCACCTCCTTCTGCTTTCCTAAAGAACCCACTTGGTTGGTTGCTCCACCCCGAGCACCATGTGCTTTTGCAAACCTGGCACCTGCCTGTCCCCAGGAGCTGGCATGGTTTGAGTGTGCAAATCTGATCCTACGTCATGAAAGGCTGGCAGGGAGAATTCTGGAGAAAAGAAGCCTCCTGAGTTAGGGTCTACTGTTTGTACTCCTCTGTATTGTGCTGAATGATGGGGCTTGGAAATGCCTTGTGAGGCGATGGGAGAAGAGGAGCCAACCAGGACAGGTGAGATCCACTCTGCAGCTGCTCCCTGCTGGACCACCCCAAAGTTCTCTCAGAGTCCCTGCCATTTTGAGGTGTGGGCCTGTTATGCAGGACCAAGAATGTGCTTTGGATGGGGTGGGGGCTGTAGCCACGTGTTCTCCTTCTCATACTGGAATTGGCGTGGAAGCAGCTGGAAGAAGGGTAAGCCCACAGTGGAGGTGGTTGCGTCTTTTTCTGGAGGCAGCAGCACCCACTGTGAGCCCTGCCCCAGGCACCCTGTGGGCTCTACCTAGGAGAAAAGCTTCCACCATTACCATTCCCTCCTCACTCCTCCATGGCTCATGCTGGAGCCTCCCTAGGGCAGGCATCTCAGGTCAAGGTCTCGCTGCCTTTCTTTTCGTTGGGAGCTTCTTTAACAGTGCAACAGCAGCCACAAAGGTAATCATAGCTCCACTTCACGAGGGTCCTAGTGTTCTTTCTGCACAAGAAGTCAATGGCCCCAGACAGCCCAGGGATGTGGCTCTTGGGCCCTCCCCTGGGTAGGAAAGAAATGCATGGGGCCCCCACCTGGCCTCAGTCTGCCCTCCAGGGCCACCAGAGCTTCACCGTAGAACAGGAGGGAGGAGTGCTGAAGAGTGATGTCCCTTTGACTCATCCCCGAGGCCAGCTCCAAGTCTGATTTTGTAATATCTTGGGATTGAGAATGGACTCTGTGGTCTTCTCAATGCTACAAGCAACTTAAAATTATATTTTCTAAATAAAGAGTGAAAGTTAGATAATTGGAAATGGGAAGATAGATCTGCGAGAGAGAAGGGGAGCAGGTGAAGGAGGGAGAGGAGGGGTGGGTGGATGGAGAATTAGGATGTGATATATGCATGCACCAATTTCTCGCACAGAATGTGACCATTTTGTCACACCTTTGCTAGAAAAAAGTAAAAAATAAAAAATTGTACTTATACTTTCTTTTTAGGGGGAAGGGGTACCGGGACTCAAGCTTAGGACCTCATGCTCACCAGGCAGGCACTTATGCCACTGAGCTATATCCCTGGCCCTGTACTTATACACATCAATCAAATGCACTGAGACCCCCGTCATTTCAAGCCTTAACTCCTCACTAAAGCAGCATGGCACGTGCTCCACGATAAACCTCCACAACCAGGGTATAGGGCTCTGTGACCATTAACTGACTATGTCAACTTGAGTAAAAGAAATCCAACTAAATTAGGTTGGCACAGCTCTGAGTGAGGCTGCGAGGATTTCCTGATACTGAAGACCCAGGGTAGGTGCAAGTGGTCCAAACCGATAGGCTTGCCCCTTGAGGGGGTTGAAGGGAGCCAGAGAGAAGGCCAGTTCCATTCCTTTGGAGGAGCTCGTCTTCATCTGTGCCTTGGACGTCGTCTCCTGGCTTCCGGTGCAGACCCTTCATCCTCCTGATGCACACTGACTCTACAGAGGCTTCAGGCCATCTACTGCACACAGCCCTTTTGCACTCTCCCATACCTGACTCTGCAGTGCTTGCTGTAAGCCTGCCTTGCGAGTCCTTATACATTTGTACATCTTGCATTTAATCCGTTTCTCTGGTAAACCCTGGTACCCAGACAGCACCTCGTACTTTGGGAGAAATCTGGTTTGTAAGAACTAAACCCACAGCTGCCCTGAGCGAGCTCCTTCCCATGTCACTTAAGTGAAAAAACCCTTTCCCTCCATCATCTTATTTCTCTCATTGACCCTGTAAAGTAGGCCATGTTGTCTCCTCTTCCCAAGTGAGGGCACTAAAGATCGGAAAGTGTAAGTAACCGCCCAGTTCACACAGCCTGATGTTTGTATGTTCAGGATTTGAAGCCAAGTTCAAACTTACCTGAGCTCTTCACCATGACTCTTCAATTACTCATGTTATTGACAAATATAAACCGTTTACACTGGTGGTAGAGTGTGATGTTTGTATATATGCACACATTGGGGCATCACTCAATTGAGCTAATCAGTGTATCCCTTTCCTCATTTTTTGTTTGGCTAGGAAAATTTCAAGTCTACTCTTAGTAATTTTCGAGTAGGTGGTGCATTACTGCTGACCAGGGTCACCATGTGGGCCCCCTAAATTCATTCCTCCAGTCTAGCCCAAGTTGTGTGTCCTGTGACCAACGTCTCTCTGCCCTCTGCATCCCTCTCTCCTGCTCTTCCATCCGAGGCTCTTTCCCAGCTTGCTCTTGAGTGGGAAGGGCAAGGGCCTCAAGGTCTGACTGTGCCTGGCCAGTGAGGACCAATCCTGTCTGAAGAAGTCTCCTACCCTTCCCTGCCCTTCACTCCCCACAGTGGGGACAGAAATATGTCTGGTGTGATTCTTCCCTGGGAAATGCCACCCTCAGAACACAGGTGTCCTGCACTTGTCAAGTGGTACCCAGCCCAGAGAGCCAACAGAGGAGCTCTGACAATGAGCAGGTGGCAGAGGGAATGAAGCAATCCTGCACCCATCATGCACATAGGGAGACCTGGGTCACCGGTCCCTGCGTGCTGACATCAGTCCCACCACACATCAATCAAGTGCACTGAGACCCCCATCATTTCAAGTCTTGACTCCTCGCTAAAGCAGTGTGATGCGTGCTCCATGATAAGCCTCAGAGTGATTCCTCCCGAAATGGCCGGAAGCAGAGCCTGGCCCTCACCTGCTTTAATTATGCATAACAGGCAGCCACACTCCTTTGCAACAAGCAGGCATTCATTACCTATAATTCCTATTTTATAACTTTTTTGTTTGATCTGTCCTGGAATTCATTCTGAAGAAATTCAACAGAATAAATAACCATCCTCCCCGACCATTTGACTGTGGCTTTGAATATGTAATGTGGCTGCACATGTATATTATTTATGAAAAATTGATGGCTGGAACGTCTCAATATTCCTTTCATGCTCTGCGAATGTGGACTTAAGACGTTTCCTCTGCAGCCCCTGCTGGCCCAGAGTGTGTGAGAGAGTGTGGAAGAGGCCAGTGGAGGTCTTGGCTCAGGCAGCACATTTGTGATAAGGAAACAAGGAGATTGCTGTGAAAAGCCTGTTCCTATCTACATGGCAGGGAGGTTAGCTAACTTGGGACACAGTGGCAGTCCTTGGTAAATATGGAGACAATGCAGACCGGGGGTGTAGAGAATCAGAATCTTGCTTGCATTTCTCCAAGGACTGTCATCTAAGGGACATGCCCACACCTGGGGATCCTCAAGATCAGTTTCTCCCCAGCTCTGGCTCCAACAAGAGCCCTGCAGGTCTGTTTGGAATTCTCTAGACACAGATCTTGAAGTAAGGGTTGGTGTCCCCAGCACTTTATGTAGGGCTGAGTCCCAGTAGGAGGGGTGCGGAGAAATGAGACAGGCAAGGGAGGAGGCCCATGCAGGCGTGTGACCAGGCGGGCTGGTTACTGATGTGCTGGTGTAAGTCCCCTGGGAAGGGGGCACTGGGACCACAGTTATCCCCAGGATGGAAGAGCTGGGTTGGGTGCCATCCAGCTTCCATCTGTCCCTGGCAGGGTACATTCTCAGGGTTTTCCCTTGCTCATCGCTGTTTGCTAGACCTCAGGTCTGAAATTGTCAGGACCTGCAGGAAGGCTGGGTGGTATGAGCTTGGCCAGGTACTGAGAGGGCAGCATCTCAAGTAGGGGCACTCCTTGGGCTTTGTGAGTCCCCAACTGTTTTATATGTCACTGCTCAGCTGGATCCCTGGGAGCCCAGCCTGGATGGCTGTAATCACTGCTGTTGCTGCTTTAGGCCCAGTATAGAAATGACCTACACAGTGGAGGGAGAGCTGGAGAATGAGGACGGTTAGGGAACATGGACCTTGGGGGTCATGGTGGACCTACTGACCAGCATTTTTCCAACAAGAACCTCTGCGGAGCCAGACTGGTGTTTGAAGCATGAGTGACTGATGAGTGGAAAGTCTGCTGTGGGAGGTACAGAAATAGGGAAGGTGCTCAACGTGGCAAAGGTAGGTCCAGCAGCAGCAGTGGACAGAACAGGCAGCACTGAGCGTCACCAAGCAGTGGCTGGTGGGTAGGCTGGGACAGCCTCTGAAAGTCTAACTCCTGGAGAGTCTTCAAGGTACAATGAGGGGTGCCTGAGGCTCAGATCTCTCAGCTTTGCCCTCAGCAGTGTCCCTCAGGGTTTGCTAGCTGAACTTGCTTCTGCTGGGGGCTGCCTACAAACTGAACCTCTGGGCCAGCCATGGGCTCCAAGTCTGCATGCATGGTAATGAGTCCTAGGTGCACCTCATAACACTGGGCTCCAGGAGTACAGATTCAGCTCTCCTATGGGCCGCTGGAGACTATGCAGGAGGGAGGCAACCTGTGGTCAGTATTTCCTGTGGGTCTGTTGTGCCAGCACCTCATTTCACTCTAGGGGAAAAGGCTCAGTCTCAGGGCCCTCATTCCACACAGTGAGATCCCAGTGCTTCCTGTCACCCGCTGTGAGTGCCACTCGATCTGGACACATCCACCTCCGCAGGAGCCCTCATCCTTGCGCTGTGAGGCTTGCCCTACTCTCCAGTCCTGCAGGAGGCTGAGCCCTGTCCAGAGAGATCCCAGAAGCACAGCAGCCCAATCACGGCTGAGTCAAATGACACCAGGACGATGTCCAGATTTTTCAGACAAGGCAGAACGTGTTGTTCTGTTTTGAGCCCAGCTGGCAGAGACACACAAAGGGAAGACACCGGAGCCAAAGTGAGTTTTTTCCTCCTATTGAATATTTTTTCCTGAGGCATCAGATGCTTTTTAAAGGTCAGATATTACCATTGTTCATTTCCTCATCAGTAGCTAATCAGGCACTGTGTATATGTTTAAGGTCACAAGTGTTAGTTACTGATGAAAATGAGGGCCTGCTCCTGATTTCATACGGGGAGAGGGGATTGAGTCCACTCTTGTACAGATGGTATCACATCTAGGCCACGTGTGTTCTGTACATCAGTAAATTGGGTCAGAAGAAGTTACTGCAGGTGAGGGGTCCTGAGTCCAATCTCTGACCACTGTGTGCATGGCCCTTGGGTCCCATTACTGCCTTGTGAACATCTGGAAGATGACCTCTGTCTTGGTTACTTTTTTCTCGTTGCTGAGACAAAATACGCAACACTCAAAACTAAGGAAGGAAAGGTTTATTTAGCTTACAGTTTGTGGAGGTTTCAGTCCATACTTGGCTGGTTCTGAGGCAGAGTGGCACATGGCAGAGGGCAAATGTTTATGACAGCAGAGCACAGCAAAAACAACAAGCAAAAGGGAGGAATGGAGAGCAAGCAACCTCTTTCCTTCCCTTACCTTGTAAACAGGCTACCCCCACCCAGGGGCCCTGTAGTACTCACATAATCTCCATGCCCTCCTCTTCCACAGGCTCAGGATGTATACAAAGTAAGCACCCTGGCTTCCTGCTGAGTCACTCAGCCAAACCTCTAGACTTTCCAAGTTGACACAATGTATAAACTATAACAACCTCATTTACAGCATAATTTCCATGTTTATTTCCAGTTGAGCTCATTGTGCACTTCTCATGATGTCCTCGTCTCCTTGACATCCACAGAGGAATTAAATAGGCTCCTCCCACCAGGCTCCAAGAGCTCCAGCATTGTGGCCACTCTAAGGCACTCAGACCCAAATCCCAATTGCCAGCTTGCTTTTCTTTCAAACTTGGCTTCCACTCTGAGGACAGCTTGCCCACTGCTCCTTTCCAACCATGAGCCTGGATGTCCTGCCACCTCCACCACCCTCACCGCCATCTCTGCCACTGTCTTCCACCTGTAGCACAGCATCAGCCTCCAGCTTCTGCACATACTTTCCTCCTGAGATGCCAGCACCATAGAACTGCAGCCCTGTCCTGCTGTGGGTCGTTGTCCTGGTGCCTCCATGCACTGGGCTAGAAGCCAATGCCCTCTCAACATGGGGCTGTGGAGGACCAGCAGGACAGCCCAGCTCATCAGCACAGGGTTGGAGGAACCGTTGAACGGTGGGGACCTGAGAAGTCCACTTGGCCAAGGGAACCTTCTTCCAAATGCCTGAGGATTTTCACCCAGGGGATAGTGGCAGACAGACAAGGCCACACACCTCCCTGTGTCTATTTTTGTTGAAACAGTTGAGCCCCTGCCTCTGGATGGGCTATTCACTTAGGCAGGTGCCTCTGGACCATGTTTCTGAGTTTTAGGTCAGCCAACTAGAAGAGGTAGTCTGAACGCCAGGGCTGGGTCAAGGTGGGAAGATGAGGAAATGACCCTGCATAAGGAACGCGGTCTAGAGAGACTGTGGGTTCTGTCTTCCATGTGATAAGAAGGATTTTCAGCACCAGTGTCCATCCAGGGGGGTTGGCCTTGGCTAAGAACTCTGGGGACCTCCTGGGAAGGGAAAGGATACGCAGTATGGTTTGAGGAATATGAGATCATGTTAGAGTGGCACATCCTCTGTGCCTGGCTCCTGGGTCACCTGCCTCTGCAACTCCATGTGGCCAGAAGCCACTGGGGTGGCCACCTGCTCCTGTGGTCTCTTGTCTCTGTCCGTTTGTTAACTCATGTTCCAGCCATTCTGACTGCTGCCTGTTCCCAGAGCAAAGCTACAGGACCTTTCCCTAGTGCAGGGCTCAAGCTGTGGTGTCCTCTACTAAAATGTTTCTCCCTGCTTGGACCCTACCTGCCCTGCTGACCCTTCTCAGGTCTCAGATTCAGTGCTACTCCCAGCTCTTCCTCTGCTGTCCATGTTGCAAACCATGCTTATACCTTCAAAGCACTGCTTGTGGGGACGTTGCCTGCTTGCCTGTCTGTCTGCTGCCAGATGACCAGGCCACAGCTACCATCTTCTTCGGTATCTCCCAGTGATCACACAGGTAGTTGCTGGCAGCTTCTCACCAGTGCCCCTAAATGCAGGAGGTGGAGGTCTCAGAAGGCAGCAGGCACAGCCTTGCTTTGCAGGAGAATCTGAGAAGGTGAAAGTACTGATGGGAGGACAAGAGTCTGGACATTGGCCATGTAGATTTGCCTCAAGAAATTGCACCCTGCAAAGAAGCCCCACAACCTCCCAAGCAGCCCAGGAAGAAACCGCTGCTGCTCGTGGAGAGGTAGGAGCAAGGGCTGCTTCTGAGGTGGCAGTGCTCGGGCCCCACCTGATGTCCGACCCCTGCACTTGTCTCAATTGTGGGAAATGCTGTCTGAGGAGCACTGATGATGTCTACACTTCACCTCTAAGCTGTTCTGCTTCAGAAAAGAGTCAGAATCAATTACCGGCACCAACCAAGTGCCAGACACCATGCTAGACAGCGTGGAGATGCAAACACCAAAAGAGCCTGCTGCTTCTCGGGGCCAGAGGCCTGAGACAGAAGCACTGAGGAGACCAGGTTGCTGAACCCAGGGCAGCAGGCGCAGCCACTATGGATGCCTGAGGGAGCTGGAGGTCAGAGGAAGGCGTCTGCTGAGAGGGGGCAGCAAGGGGCTCCCAGATCTGTCACTTGCTATCTGTGATTTTCTTATTAGCTGTATTTTTTTTTTCAGTACCAGGTACAGAAAACCAAAGTTTTTGTACATACTAAACAAGCCGTTTACCACTGAGCCACACCCCTAACCTTTAAAAAATTATTTTATTTTGCAACAGGGTTTCTCTAAATTGCCCAGGCGAGCTTCAAACTTCAGATTTTCTTACCTTGACCTCCTAGGTAGCTGGGATTACAAATGAGACCACTCCACTGTGCCAGCATAAATGTATGTATGAACTGTACATATTAAAAGAATTCAGTGTACTATTTCATTGGTCTCTAAAGTGGCCAGACTGGAAAGCTGAGAAGCTAGAGGATGGGGAGATTAGTTCATGAAGACTCAAGTAATTAACATTCAGTAGCCTAAAGAAAAGACTTCATACAATATATTGGTTTTCATGGCCAAAGGCAGCATAGCTCAGGGCTGACCTCTGTGGGCCATGAAATGCATCCTTTCCCTGCTCCATATGACCAGTTGGTTCTAAGAAGTGTGATGCTCAGGGGTTATGATTTGCTGGTCATCCAAGCCACCCTCAACACCCTCTGGTCTCAGCTCTCTTCTCTGTGGAATGCACATTTGCAGGTGCTGGTGTGGACACTGAGTATGATCATGGGTGACACTCAGTAAGATCTCTGTGAGAACTGGCCATTTTACCACGATAACAACACTAGGAGGGTTGGCTTGACACCAAGCTAGTTGCCAAGGAACAATGAGCAGAACCACAGCATAACTTCAAGGTGTAGCCAGGATGGAGGCACCTGGGGGAGAGCCAGGGGTCCTGCAGGATGGGCAGAACTCCCAGAGGGAGCAAGGACAGAGGCAGGATGGTAAGTGCATTGCAGGATGCTGTGAACTTCTGAAGGGCTGGATTACAGAGTCTGCAGCGGGGCGTGAGGGAAGGCAGGCTGAGCTAGCAGGGCGGCTGGCTCAGGAGGAGGCTTAGCAGAGACAGAGCAGGAGAGGCCAGAATGTCTGATGGAGGCAGGTTTTGGGAACACTGCTTTCACAGCTCACAGTGAAGATGACAACCTGGCCCAGCCTGGTGGTGTTTCTGTAGTTGCTAGTTATTGGTGGCTCTTGGTCACTCATCAGAGCTCCACCTTGAAGAGCAGTGGGCTGCTTGTGATTATGCAACACATCAGCACACGTTAGCCAGTCCACACCCTGCCTTATTCCTCAGCCCCAGGTGATGCTTCTTCCTGCCACCTTTTTCATTCTCTTTGACATGTTCCTCGCTCAGGGAAGCCCACAAGCCATGATGGTGCCCATCTCCATTTCCAGGTTTATTTTACTATATTGTTGATGTTAGCCTTTTTTATGCAAATAGAATTCTGCCATGGCAATCATCTGAAGTAGGACTGATTTTTTTCTTTTAGTTTTCCTATGTCTTTGTTCCCTTGACTTTGCATTTAACAATGAGGTCATGTTCCCAAGGCTGTCCAACATTAGAAGTGTTTTATGGTCCCTGAGGGAGGTCTTGACCTTTAGTTTGCATAGATCATAAATGTATGCATGCACTATAAAAGTGTGTACATACCCTAAATGTGCATGCATGCACAAATAGTTTCTGCACACATGGTATTATACCTCCACTCCAAAGCCCCTGGCATTCATTTGGACCATGTTGTCCCCTATATGCCCACCCATTGCTTATGTGCTTTGAATCAATCAAAGCCACTGTGCAAATTAGTTCACAGACCCCTCTGCCCCTCGAGCGTAGATAAGCAGGCTGCTCCTCCTCTGGGTATGGAAGGATAGGGAGATGTAACAATTCATTAGCTATCAGTTCTGCACTTATTCTGTGCTATGGGAGCTATGACAGTTTTCCCGTCTTCCCCTCAAGTGCAGCCTGTGCTGAGGCTCGTTGTGGGTGTGGAGCTGTCTGCTCCCCTTGCAAATCACAGGCTATAATGACTGGTTAACATATTGGCTGCCCCAAGAAGCCTCCAAGGCCAGTGTATAATGACTGCTTCTCCAAGATAATTAGTTACTTTCCTTCAATTAAAATCAGAAAATGCAGAGAGCAGAACATTTGTCTCCGTTAACATCTGGGGAGATGTATCTTCAGAGCATTAATTCCTCCACAGAGGTGGGGATCTTGTTGTCAAGTCCGGTCTGATGCAGTTGTTTCTCAGAAAATCAAGATGCCGTGAGGGTCATTCTCACCCTGAGTGAGCCAACCTCAGCACTGCGAGGGCAGCGACCTTGAGGCCTTGGGGAGATGTATGCTTCCCCACCGGGCTCTCATCAACCCTGCACACATTGCTTGCACCAGGGTCCCCGCTGTCTGCATCTCATCAGCGCTGACTCTGCCTTCGGAACATGCCCAGCAAACAGCTCATTATTCCAACAGATGTTTCTGTTTGTTTCAGATTGCTATTCCAGGGGGGTTCTGGCTTTCTCGTTTACAAAATGGAAACTGTACTTCAGTTTTTGCAAGATATTAGGTCCTTTAAATCCCAGATCATCCCTGTAGGATGCAGTGGAGCAGGGGAGGGATTAGGAGGAGCACAGTCCTTCTCTCATTGAAGACATCTCCATAATAGACCTCTGGTCTCTGAATACTCAGCGTCCTGGCAGCTTCCTGCTGGAAGATCCCTCCCAACACATCCAGGAAGCTGGTTGCGTTACCTGCAGCTACAAACTGCAGACCTGTAATTCCTGTCTGGAGCTGGCAAGACGCCTCAGTCTTTCCCCAGCCCCTCCCCTGCTGCTGACACGCATCCTTCGTTAATCCCTAGGAATCTAGGTAGTTTTTCTCTGATGATATAATTAACCCACCTTCATTAGTTTAAAAAATAGTGGAACATAAAAATAAAGTGATAGAAATAAACATCTCCTGGGTCCCTACTGTCTTACACAGGCTATACTTTTTCATGCTAGTCTTTAAACAAACACGACTCAGATACACTATTTCTATGTATTTTTCTCCATCATATTTGGTACGGTTTTGTTCTCTGGAGTAGTGTACTTAGGAGTGTTCATTTGGGAATCCCTCAGTCATTCAAGTATAGATGGACTCTTTTCTTGTGTTTACAACATGTCTGGAGTACACTCCTTACGGATAGGTGTTACAACTGCACGATACATCGTATTTCTTTATGTCCCTGCCCCTTCCTCCTCCAATCCTGAACCCTCGTCCATCTTTTAGTCACCTTCCCATTTGCCAAAGATCCATCTCCCTGTTTCCTATTGTCTGTCCTCTATTTTCTGGTTTATCTATACTTTGGCTTTCTCCTATAAGAGAAACCATATGGCGTTCGAGCTGTGTGTCTGGTTTATTTCACTTAACATTATAAAGTCAAGGTGCATTCATTTTCCTGCACACGATTCTAGTTCCTCCTTCTAGCAGAGCAGTCCTTCATTGTGTAAAAATCCCATATTTTTAAAATCTTTTATTTTAAAGAGAGTAGTTAAAAAAAAGAACAATAGCAAACTACCAGCAACAAAGACATAAACAAACAAAGCAAGAACATTAAAAATGACACAGGGTTTCTT
>PVLD010018203.1:0-39680 GCA_004027595.1 Dinomys branickii | reverse complement strand
AATACATACAGACATACAATATTGATCAAATAACCCGTCATCAATTATTCCTTAGCATTAAGTGATATAATACAATAGTAGAACCATGTTAGCCCTCCTGCATATATGTATATTCATATATATATACATACATTTCTGTCTCTTTCTTTTCTCCTTTCCCTCGTCCCATCTGTTCTTTGTTTTTGAACAGATTTCCTTCATGTCTCTTAGTTTATATTCCCACGCTCGGGTTCTTACACCAGTGATATAATACGTTGCCTGCACATGTATCGCTGATTTATTTCACTTATGAGTATGGACTCCAGTTTTGACCACTTGCCTACAGAGTTCCCAAAACTGTCTTTCTTTATAGCTGAATAATATTCCATTATATAAAAATGCCACAATTTTTTAATCCAGTCTTCTGTGGATGGACACTTGGGTTGCTTCCACAATTTAGCTATTACAAATTGTGCTGCTATAAACATGGGTGCACATATATCAGAGTGATATGATGTTTTCAGATCTTCTGGGAAAATACCCAGAAGAGGAATAGCTGGTTTAAATGGAACCTCTAGACCTAGTTTGCTGAGAAATCTCCAAACGGCGCTCCACAGTGGTTGCACCAGTCTGCATTCCCACCAGCAGTGTAATAGAGTCCCTATTTCTCCACAGCCTCACCTAAATGACAGCATAAAATGACAATAATAAAAGGAGGGGAAAGTAGAAACCCAACAAGAACAGAGAGATCCCCAAGAAGTACTAGAACAGAAGAGCTGTTAACAGATATAAGATAAAACTCTGATAGGAAGGAACTGATTCAGTTCATCAAAAGCAAAAAAAAAAAAAAAAAAAAAAACCAAAAAAAAAAAAAAAAAAAACAACCCAAAAAACAAAACAAAACAAGAAAATCCCAAGTATCTGTGAGAACACAAATTACTGACACAAGAAGCAAAAGGCTCTAACATCAGTATATCAGTAAAGGAAACTGGGTTTCCCACAGAGGAAAGCTCAGGCTCAGAAACCTTTGCCAATATTTTTTCCCCAAACTTCTAAAAAAAAAAAAATTAGCATTACCCTTACCTTAACTTTTCCAGTAATTTTAAAAAACACTTTGCAGCTCTTTTTTGAAGTCAGAATACTTAATCCCAAACCTGACAATGGCACTCAAGAAAATTACTGTACTGAGCGATCTCACATGAAGACATATAACACCTTCAGTAAAAAAATATCAGCAAATTAAATCCGGTGATAAATCAAGAATACATTACAATTAAGTAGGATTTATTCTAAAAAACAAAAGTTAACACTTGACATGAGTAATTAACAATACTCATTCACAACAGATGAAAAACTCTTAAACTAGGTGTAAAACATTCTTAGTCTAAATCAGTAACTACAAAAATCTTCAGCAAACATCTTAACTATCTATTATCCTCCTGCTGTAAGCCATATCAAGTATATTCAATATTCAACTATGTTGCAAAGGTCCTAGTTGATGTAGTCAGACAAAGGGGTAAAATGTCTAAAAAGGTTGAGGAAAAGTCCAGCAAGAAAAAAACTTACCTAGGTCAGGCTCTAAATTGACAATTTTTCTGCTTCAGCCTCCCAAAGTGTTGAGATTAAGGCATGCCCCACGGTATCTCTGGTGCTCCAACAATTGAAGAGAATGTACAGCTCCTTGGCAAACTCTGGAGGTGGGACAACGCATCAATGATGGCCACATGGGCACCACGTCCGAAATTTACTTTCAGACGGCTCAGAAATGTACTTAGGTATATGTAAATGAGTATCTAAAAGAGAAGATGTTAAAGCAGTTCTAAATACCGTCACTGGAAGAAATGAACGAAGGATAAATCGGAAGTCCTTGTAGTAGTCTTACAACTTTCTTATACAAGTAAAATTATTCCAAAGGTTAAAAAATTTTTTTAAAAAAATAAGGAATATACAAACTACAATCAGATTTTCAAATTCTGTTCCTCTAGCCTATGCTGATTGCTACACCCCTGCTGCCACAATAACTAAAGAAATAAGAAAAATAGTTAAAAATTACGATATGGAGGACCACTAAAACTATTTCTTAAATCACACAACCACATACCCTTACCATAAGATTACACTCTCAAATCTATATAATACATCATAACCACATAGAATAAAGTTTAAGCTGCCCTCAATATTTTTTGAATGTTGGATGAAGTTTTTTAAATACAACAGCAAAGATGAGTATCATAGGCTTAAATCACCATCTGATAATCAAATCAGAATGGCAAAAATTAAAGTATCAGTATTAAGAGGGTGATCACTTGCAGAAACAGGAAAACTTAACAACTGCTATGGGAACCATTTTGGAGATTCATATCAATACCTACAGTGAAAGTGAAGCCACACATGCCCTAAGATCCAATCATTCATTCCACTGCTTAAAGAATACCCTTTCTGGGTTGGGGATATAGCTCAGCAGCACAGGACCTGCCTGGCAAGTGCAAGGCCCTGAGTTCAATTCCTGGCACACACACACAAAAGAATACCCTTGGTTAGGTGTCAGTAAACCACGAACCGGCCGAATCTGGCCTGCTGTCTGGGATTTTTGTTGTTGCTGATTTGGTCTTTTGGAGACAGGGTTTCACTATGTAGTCCATATTTTAAAATTTTGTGTGTGTGTGCCAGAAATCAAACTCATGACCTCACGCTTGCCAGACAGGTGCTGTACCTCTGAGCTATATCCCCAGTCCTTGCTATGCAGTTCAGGCTGGCCTGGAACTCACGGCGTAGCCCACGCTAACCTCAGATACTCAGCAATCCTCCTGCCTCAGCCTCAAGTCCTGGGATTACAGGTGTGCACAACCATGATTTTATGTTTTTAATAGTTGCGAGGGCGAAAAAAACCCTCAGAAGGTTTCACAGCACAAGAAAATTATGAGGTTCAAGTGATACAAAATTTTATTGAAACAGAGCCATACTCTTTTATGATACCTATGATTGCTTTCTCACTAAAATGGCAATGTTGACTAACTATGATGGAGACTATAATCTACAAAGAATAAGATACTGTTTCGCTTTTACAGAAAAAGGATGCTTACCTTTGCTATATAAAAACATATGTGTGCAAAAGGAAGAACTTTTCCAAACTTTCATAGTAGCACTACAGTGGTCACACAGTAGAAATCTATGTTATAGTAAGAAGTTGTGCACAACCTAAACTTTCACAAACAGGAAAATGATTTTTTAAAAAATGTATAGCCAGGTACAGTGGTGCAAGCCTGTAATGCCAGCACTCTGGGGGGCTGAGGCAGGAGGATCGCAATGACTTCCAGATCAGCCCGACTACACCGGGAGTTCAAGGCCAGCATCAACTATGCAGCAAGACGCTGTCTCAGAAAATCAAACCAAAACAAAAATTTATAGTTACTTCTCTATATCTTCAAGTTTCACAAGCACAAATTCAATACTCAGGTATTGTGAGTAATCTACAGATTATTTAAAGTATAATGGAGGATGTGGATAGGTTATATGGAAATACACTGTCATTTTATATTAGGAACTTACACATTCAAGGATTTTTGTATGTGGGGGAGGCAGTCCTGGAGCCTGTTGTCTGAGGAATCTGAGGGATCACTATATAGCCACAATGAAGAAAGAAATTTATTGATTTCTCAACATTGTTATATCTCAAACAATGTTAGAAGACTAAAAAGTGGCAGAAAACCAAATGCAGTATGACATTTATAAATTTTTCAAAATACAGAACAATTATATATAGTTGTACATGAGATAGATATACACAAATGTATTTATAGTTCAGAGGTACATACATAAAGAGCAACATATCAAGAAATACATGGGGATGATAACTACCAAATGAAAGACTGCCTTTGGAGGAAAGATGGATGCAAAAAGGGAAGGATCCACTCCAACACTAACTAGAAAACAGAACACAAGTGTCTGTTGTATTATCCTTTATTTCAGAGACAACTGAAATATTGCCCAATAATTTTTTTGGATTAAGACTGTACAACAATAAATTTTTGAAGGACAACTAAAAGAAACATTAACTTCTGCAATTTAGAAATACAAAAGAAATAACAAAAAATGTAAAGACAAATGTTAAAACCTGGAAATCTCTCAGCAAAGCTCTTTAAGGCTATCACCTCAGTGCTTGAGAACTGTCAAGGTTCTCCAAAGGCATAGGCTTTCTGGAGAACAGTCAAGAGTCCTCAAAAGCAGACTCTCCGTATTGTCACGTTAACAAGTGTGAACACACTGTTGCAGACAGAAACAACAGGAGGTGGCTGGCCTCAGCTGAGCCCAGCTCTATGGGTTAAGTAGCAGTTTGGCACTGTGGGTTTTGCTGTAAACTTCCTTACTATCTGTGCATCAGAAACACCAAGCAGTGGTATCTTATTCTCAGGTAGCACAGTTGGTAGAAAGACAATTATCTCAACTGATACACACAAAGTTCCAAAGGCAGGAAGCAAACGACTGCATGGGGCTGGGTGTGGTGGCACATGCCTATAATCCCAGCACTGGAAGAGGCTGAAGGAGGAGGACTGCTGTGAGTTCAAGACCAGCCTGGACTACATACTGGGTTCGAGGCCAGAATAGTGAGACTCAGTCTCAAAAAGGAAAAAAAAGAGAAAAAAGACTGCATGAGACAAGTAGTTTTAAATGTTCTTTCTGCCTTAAGAAATTGAGAGAACTACCATTAATGTCAGAAGAATTCAGCATACATTGAGAAGGATGAATAACATTTGAGAAACATTTTCAGTTCTCAAGGAGCAAGTGGACAACTCAACCACAAAAAAATTAATTCATAATGAACTTCAAAGATAGATCTGAGAACTTGGGAGTAGAGGTGCATGCCTGTAACCCTAGCACTCAGGATGCAGAGGCAGAAGGATGTTGAATTTGAAGCCAGTTTGGGATACACAGTGAATTCAAGGCCAACCCAAACTATGTATCATGACCCTCAAAAAGCCTCAAAACTACCAACCAACCCAAACTACTTAAGCAACAAATGAAAACTGTAAAAGGTGAGACCGAGGACCTGACGTTCAAACTTGTAAAGGAAATGCTAATGAAGATTCCCAGATTCAATTGCTACTATTGCAAAATGAAAATATTCTGATTAATACTTGGGTAACGCTTTGACAAAATCATTAATTTTGAAGATGGGGAAGATGATATATGCAAAATGTTTAAAACTAGGCAGGAAATATACTTGAAACTCTCTGCATGAAAAGAAAACAGTCTCCAAAGGCAAGGTAAGAATACAGCTCTAGCCTTACTCCATAAACTCCTGACAGCGTCAAGGCAGCTACTGGCACCGTTCAAACATCACAGTGGCCTTGTCTCAATTTCAGGAGTGCAAAGCTCCGCACCCATAGTAGAGGATAGGTCCTAATGATTGCCAGTGGATGCAAAACGGTACCTAGCATAGCCAAATAAATAAAAGCTTAAAGCAACATGGTTTTTCAGGTCAAATGATCCCACACATATTATACATCCCTTTCTGTAATTGCTGCCATTAATTTTTGCCTAATTTGGTGCTGTGGTTTGGACATAGTTTAGGCGTCACAGTTAGGTGTCAATCACCTTGGGATGGAGGACCAAACCTTAACCCATCCTATCCAGGAGAGTCCTTGTCCACCCCATGTGTGCTTATTTCCCCATTTCATCCCCATTTAACTAATATCACCTCATTAACTATACTTCTTGTATGTTATTGGTTAGCCATAGTTTTGTCTCACCTTACACCCATCCTATGATCTGCCATTGGATCAATATTACCTAAGGGACTATACTTGTAATCTTACTGACTGGTTATAGTTCCATCTTACCTTGAATCCACCTCACCTCATGGCTTTGCTCAATAAAACACGCTTGAGAAGTAGGGTTTGTGGGCAACCTACTTTCTGGGCCCCCTTCTGTCCTTCTTAGAAATTTTCTTTCTCTCAATAAACTCTTCCTGCTCTTAACCTCCTTTCTTCCTACAATTCACTCCTTGATTTCAGAGAACATTAACTCAGCATTTTAGACATCTAGCATGTTGGGAATTTCATCCCCTGTATCAACTAGACAAGAATAAAAGAAATAAGATGGATGGGAGGGGTTTGTAGTGAGGCAGGGAAGGACTGAGTATGAGTAAGATACATACACACTGAGACCTCCTCCCCCAAATGTAAAACAAGAGAGGGCAGCGAAGGGGGTGAAAATGACCAAAGTATGTTCATTGCATGCACTACTCTGTCAAAAAGTTCATTAATCTGTACAACCAATAAAAAAATAGTGCAAAAATGGTAAAACAAGAAACATATGATCAATTTCCAAAGGATGACTACACACAACCCTGGGACCAGACAGCAGGAACATACTTTAAGTATCTGGGCTGGATAAGGGGCCAGGGCATCAGTGGCTAACGTGAGAAAGGTTCACTGAAGTTGAAACAGAAGCGTGATTAAGTCAGGACAAGTAGGGAGGGGGAGAATATTTCAGAGAATTGTGCATACTTTTCCTATCCTGCTAGGTTTTAATCTGTAAAGACCAGGGGCTGAATCTTATTCCCACGAAGTCTACAACAGTGACTAGAAATCCCCTTGCTCCTAGGAACTGTTCAAAAATTAGTCAACAATTTATAAAGAAATGTAGAATACTTTAGCTGTCACCCTTGAAATGGCAGGAGAAACAAACTCTGTTCCCATGCTTTCTGCACCTATCTTGGGGTGGTTACATATGTGGGGTCCCAACAAAACATGGCAGTTAAAACTTCACTAGTTCTCCATGGATCTTCCTTTGAGGCTGAGGTCTCACAAATGGTAGGCTGAGAACCCTTCAGTCCTTGTACTGACATTCCTTTTTTTGCTAAGAGACTAGAATTAGATCACACATTCCAGCCATCAGCTTCCCATGGCAGCTTCTTCACATTGCATGACACTTTGCAGATCTGACTCCATTTCTTTTGAGAAGAACCTTTCCATTGTCTCTGAAGAGGATGAGCACAGTTCACTGACCATCTTGCCTGTATCATGCTAGGGACAGCACACTCATAAGAAGCACAGGAGCAAGGCCTGTCCAAGTGTCCCTGCGGTACCACTTAAAGCTGAATGCTTATTCAGCATGTGGCAACCTGGGCACAGGAGTCTTAGTCAAGCTTCCCAGATATGGAGGCTGTGGTCAGGCTCGGTGGGCAGTGTTGGGTGTTCAAGCTCACTGCGTTAGCTGGCTCTCTAGTGAAGCTGATCATTCGGGTGTCTGGTGGTAGGGCTGTTCCACCTCTCTCAATGAGCAGGCTCCACTAGGAAGTCCTTTGAAGGCCCTGGCCTTTCAGAGGTATGGGTGGGGTTGACTTCACAGAGGCAGTTAGCTCTTCTTTTGAGCAAGACGGCTCAGAACACAAAGGCCTGAGTATCCCCATTTCCCAAGGGTAGGAAGTGGGAAACAAAGTGAACTTTTCCAATTACTGTGTTCTTTTTCCTTTCTAGAAATAAAAAGGTAGTAATGTGTTGTTAAATATTGGTCAACAGTGGTTTTCATCTTTACCCTTGAATAGTAAACCCCAAAGAATCAACCACATTTCAGCTTTAATCAGGACGCAGATAATCTCACATAGGGCTGAGCACTTGTTCCTCACACCTGAAACCTTAGGAGAGGCTGAGAGAGGGGACTTAAGTCCGATGGTATTAGGAGATTTCATTGGGAGGGACACAAAAGGCAGGAAAGCAATGCAGCTGGAACCTGGGCTCCATCAAGCAGAGTTGGAAGTCCTCGTCCCCAAGTGCTGAAGGCGGGCTGGGAGTCAGCGGCCACAAGGGGGAGCACTACGATAGCTCATATGAGACAGCTTTTTCATGTAGGAAATGTTGATTATTCCTTGAAGTTGGGGTAAGGAGTGAACTAGAGAAGAAAGATAAAAGGTAGAAACATGATTAAAATAGCAAGGGCTTTTCCAGCCTCCCTTTAAAAATGAATACCAGGGAGACAAAAGGGAAAAATAGTGGAACATACAGCAATAATTTTAACTAGAGTAGTACTGCAAAATATCCTCATGCAAAGGGCTGTAGGATGGCAAGGAAGGAAACCATCACCATGTAGGTTACAGGGCCTGACATGGGACCTCAGCAGCAGGCTGCAGTGTGATGAAGGTTTAGAAGGATGCAAAGGGCAGTAGCCACCTGAGGAACACAATGTGAGTAGGTGCTGCAGAAAGAACACAAGTCTGGCTGCTGGCTGGGCAAGCCAGTCCTTCCTGGAGTCATCCACTGAAGGCGCACACACTGGGCCTGCTGAACTGATGCACACATACTTGTACAATAGAAGGTAAGCACAAAGACGGAGGAAGTGATGGCTTCCTCACACAGTACCTTGCATTGTTTTTAAACTAGGTGACTATGGAGAGAGCCCTTGCCATGACCCAGTAAGACTGTAATTGTAACCCCCACGGGAAAAGTTGTTGGACTTGTAATGAGTTAACTCCAATTTACCACTTCTAGTGCAAGCTACGGCATCAGTAAAGACACAATAATATAGCCAAAATGGTGGGAAATCAAGGGAGTCCTGAGTCCGGCCACAATGATGGCTATCCCAAACAAAGGCCTTGCCCCACAACTGAACCCAGATTTTATTCATTTGTGCAGAAGGGAGTGGCTTGAAGGTAAGTCACTGTGAGAGTGGTGGGAAGTATGTGAGTGTAGAGGAGAGCTGGGCTAGGTAGGAGGTCTGAAATCATCTCTGCAGTATGCAGAGGATATGCAGAAAGAGTGATCTGCATAACAAAATTGTGATAGTATCTAATGTTTTGGCTCTGATGTGTAATATTTCACATCCCAGGAAGTCATATCATGCATCTCCAAGCTTGATTCTAGTGACAGCAAGGAGCACTGGCTCTTCACCTGGCCTCGTCCTGCTCACACAAGGGAACAACCGAGGCAGGGGGAACCCTGCTTGCTGTCATCAGCACCTCAGCTGAAAGCGAAATAAAGGGGTAAGGAAAAGTCCCAGCCAGCTCTGTACATATCGATACATGGAAATAGGGTCAGGCTCAGCCAAAATTGAGATAATCGCTCCTCCTTCAAAGAGAGTGGCCCAGGGCATTCTCCACAGATGACAGCTGCCAGAATATACAAAGCTCATGACTGAAGTCTCACTAGTTCTCAATAAAAGATCAGTGCAGTGTGGTTTTTTATTTGTGACCACTTTTGTCTTCAAAGCAGCCAGTATTAGGGCCATCTGAGAGATGGAGAAACCTCTGACATCACAGAGGAGGCACAATCAAGGCAGGGCACCATCTGCTGTGAAACTGAGCTGGGTTACAGCCACAGCAGTGCCAGGGACACTTCCCTTCTGTCCCACCCCAGTACTCATGGTGATCTGACAGGCTGCAGATGGAGCAGGTCAGGTACTTATGTTGCGAACAACACACACACACACACACACACACACACACACACAGGACACTGTAGCAATATTATTACTGTGACTTCATACACACCCATCTTGGGATAGTGTAAAACAACTTTATTAGTCTTAAAATACATATTTTTGATAAGTAATATTCTTTTATTAACCTACTAAAGATAATATACTATTAAATAGTTAATCTGGTTTACTCTAGACAAAGACAACAATTAAAATGTGAACTGTTAACTGTTGAAGTATAACCAGAGTTGGCTGTGTAAACTGAGTAACTGCAATTCTGTCACACTGAGTGAAGAAAAGTTCTGTTCTAAGAACATTTTTAAAAGTACACACACACATATATATATATATATATACATATATATATACATATATATAAATATATCTTTTAAAAATCTACTACCTATCATAAGCATGTAAATTACACCATTTTAATACTACAAAAAGATCCTGACCACTGTTAATTAATACAAATAAAATATGTATCCAAGGTATTACAACTCAAGATATTTGTACATCAGTTTGTGCTTTTAAAACTCGTACTAGATTTTTTTCTGGGAAAAGTCAAAATAACTATAAATTATAGGAAAAGAAGAGTTTTTACTTTTTTTTTTTTTTTGAGACAGGGTCTCCCTGTGAAGTTCAGGCTGGGCTTGAGCTCACTTTGTAGCCCAGGCTGGTCTCAAACTCGCAATGATCCTCCTGCCTCAGCCTCCTGAGTGCTAGGATTATAGGCGTATGCCATCACGCCCAGCCTAGTTTTTGTTGTTTTGACACAAAACAATATATTAACACTAGAAGAGGCAAGAAGACATAGAACAACCATCTTTAAATTTCCCTGAAACAAGAAAAATCTATTCAGTGAAATACATTACTATGGTAATTGCTAATTTTATGTTTTTATAAGTGTACAAGAGAGCTATTTTTTCTTGGTCAGTAACCACAACAAACACTCCATGTCTACGAATAGATGTGTGAATATATATTTACATACACGTGTAACTAAGAACATCTACAGAAAGCAGGACAGAGCCACACACTTATTCAGGATCTCAGAAATCCTACTCAGGTCCTGATTAGTGTGCTTCAGGTGCTGAAAATGTTCTGCATAAATAGAGTAGGAAAGCAAACCTGCCCTGGTAGTGTCCCTCTCTATACAATTACTAGAATATTTAAGTGGATGTGATATGATTAGCTCATTTAAAAAAATGCCTGTCCTTCAACCAAATTCTCTCCTTGGTGCACACAGATGTAACTGTAATTTGCTCAGGGAATTCAATATTCAGTTACACCGACTACAGATGAACTGTGACTCACTGTTTTTTCTGTGTAGAGGTAGTGTCTACAGAGAAAGAAAATTCCCTATGAAGAAAATATGTTGTCTCCTGTGAATTCATTATTTACTTGCACGTGGAGATCCAGTTGGACACTCAGCTCTCACAGGTGGTCCATCAGATTAGTCAGACCGATTAAGTAACAGCTTGGGTCCCTCCCAGATAAAGGGATTAATTATGCATGCGGGATCAACTGGATGAAGCCTGCATCAAGAAGGCATACAACGCGGGATATAAATGGGTGATTCACATCCTTATTAATGTGTCACAAATTGTTAAGTCCCCAGTAAATCAAAAAGTTTTGTAACTCACAGTTAGTACTTTCTTGTTGATTGGTTTTAAGTTTCTCTTTGGGCGCTCATGCTAAGTATATTCTAAGAGAGCCAAGGTAGAATTATTTTTGTATTTTGTGATCCAAGCCTCTTACCGTGCTCTATTGTTTAATTTGAGAAAAACAATATAGAGAAGCACAATGCATATTTGCTACAAAGCCTAAAGCCCAAATCCAGCACATTCCCAAGCTATTTGTCCTTGGGGCCCAATGAGATTCACTTCAGTGTCTCTCCGGTTCAAAGAAAAGCATTACCATTCAGTCTGGCGTTATCTTAAGTGGGTATTCGTGCTTCTGATACTTTTGGCAATAAGTGTCACCAGAGTACTCAGAACAACTCCTCATACGCATGCACCATGCTCCCTGCATGCTTTCTCCATTTTCCATACAGTGCTGGGATTTAAACTCAGGGCCTTATGTCTGCTGGGTATATGCTTTCCCACTGAGCCACACCCAGTCCCTGCTAACAGTTAAAGTCTCCAGCAACATGGAAAACCTTGTTATTTACAGTACTTATCCTAAAGGAAGTTTGCTTGTAATTTAGAAAAGTTCCCATAGTTTTTATGCTTCTATCCATTATCTCCCACTTTTCTGAAGACTTTGAGTAGAAACAAGGTATTTTTAGCAACAAAATACCCCATATCCCATGGTTCAATAAACTGTAATATCTGAGCGATGGAACAGGTTTCCTTGTTATAAATCATTACCTAGAATCAGAAATTATACCATTACACTATAAAAATACTGTTTTTAAAGGTATATTTAAGAGTAGGATCTTTTAAAATCAAGGTGTAATACTGAAAACTAATATACATATATTCTTATAAGAATTTCTTTTTATTGGGAATAAAATCTAAATGGTACTAAAGTGCATTTTATATTGCTTTGTCAGATCCTTTCTATTAACTATTAAGCACAAATATCTTATGCCAAGTGCTAGATTCTGTGCTTACTCAAAGATTAGCAATCTTTTTTTTTTTTGTGGTACCAGGAATTGAACTCACGACTTTGTGCTTGCCAAGCAGGTGCTATGCCGCTGAGTTACATCCTGCCTCAAAGACTAAAAAGATGGGCAATTCTTAGTCTCTAAACTAAAGCACACATAGATTGTAAAACCTGATAGAACTGGGTGCTAATTTAGAGAACTAATTTAGCATTTCACTTTCAATGCTAGCGAAAAGATCATGGCTCATCTTTCAGAGATGATGACCCAAATGATCCAGTTAGTCACAACTTTTCTTTTTTCTCTGCAACTATACACCAGTTGCCATGATCATTCCCGGAGCTCAGAATATGGAGTTCGGACACATTCTCCCGCAGGAGACCACAGAGCTCGCCTTCTCGAAATACGTGGTAATAGCGCATAAAGGCCCTTGAATCCAAAACGTTGGGCTGTTTCTCAACAGTAATTGTGTCATCTGGGTTGGAATCTGTGGAACTGACCACAGAAATTCTTCTCAGCATTTTACCGTCAGAAGGGAAGCCTTTCTCTAAGGCACCTGACTCTACACAGTTCTCACTGGCATTAGTGCTAGGCAGGAAAGTCTCCCCTCCATTTCTTCTGTTTTCTCCTTGGTCTCCATTTAAAGGCTTTGAATTACCTGGTGCTCTCAACCACTGCAAGTGTTTCTCAGAAGCTTCCAGAAACACGTCCTCATCGAAGTTTGGCCCTTTTGTTGAAAATGGCTCCTCGTGCTCGAAGTCTAAGCTGGGGAGTCGGGAAGGTTGGATTGATACCGTGTTATTGGCCCAGCCTTCTGTGTTTCTCAAGGGTCTCACACTTTCAATTTGCTTCCTCAGAGTGGATTCATCCAAAGATCGGGAGAAAAACCAGGAACGAAAAGACTTTTCTAATGTGTTATACAATCCGTTTTCTTCCTCACCTTCCTTCAGAATGTTTCTGCAACAGGTTCTAGTCACGACAGGTTCATAGTCCAAGCTATGGGATCGCTTTGAAGGACCTCGTTCTTTAAAACAAACAGAACAGCTATACTCAGAGCAGGGAGGACGGTAGGGTTGGCTTGTTGCTGGATGCCCACACTCTCTCTGCCTCCCAGCCTGGCTGGATTCTGGAAAGAGCTGAGAACATAATGCTCTATTCCATGGAACGAGAACATCCTGCTTCTCAAAGTGGCGGTTCTTTTGTTCCATGGCCCAAACATAAATCATCATTTGGCCTCCAGGAACTAAGACCCTGGCCATTTCTTTTATTGCTCTGATTCTTCTTTGTTCTGTAGAAAAATGATGTATGACTGAAAAAGAAGAAACTACACCTTAGTGAATATACACATACACACATATGAACAGCCACACATAGGAGTACTTCTGTAGGGTAACAATGACATTTTGATATGCAGTAAAAACTCCTTATTTCCTACATGGCAGGGCAGATGGAACAAATAGTATGGGTCTAGTTTTAGAAGAAACACTCTTTTTTGCCTTCAGTTCCTGCACTTAACAGAAAGCTGATCTTCGGCAATTATTTAAATTCTATGGATTTTTCAGTTTCTTCCACTATAATAATAAAAAAAAACCAGATAATCTGTGACATCTCTTCTAGTTCCAAAATCCTGCAAATTTTGTTACCCAGAAAGCTAACAAATGTGAATTACTAAAATTTTAAATGAACATTAAGTTAGAGGAGTGTTAGGATTCTATGAAATTACTCATTGATTTAATGAACAATTGGTATTTTTATGGGATTAGCACCACTAATGAATAGTGTTAATAAAATTAATAGAGCAAAAAGAAATAGAGAAACTATTAAGAGATTATTTTAAAATTCAGACATGCACAGATAAGCTAGCCGAGTACAAACCCAAATGATTATTTAGCGTTTTTAAAATGCTAATGTAACAAAAGTATAAATTTTTAAAAATAAAGTTCTACTAACAATCCATGCAGTCAAAGTGAGTTTTAAGGCAGTGACTGAGGCAGCTTTTATCGAGTCCTGAGTGTGTTACTAGGCATATTTTATCCAATAATATATAAAGGGCCAAACTCTCAGTTCCTAGGGGAGTTTAAACTACTACTTTGTTAAGAGACAGCATCAAATTATTTTTCCAAACATCAACCTATTGTGCATCTCATGGATGGGGCTATTTCCAACCAAAGCTGGACGCTCCAGCTCTGAAGTGAGCAGTGAGGACAGATGGCACTGAACCTGATCCTCTAATGTTCACAGACTCTGGTTGTTAGCAGTGATTTCAGGCAAATTAATTTCTACAGTTTATCTGACATTGAGAAATATTAAATATGTAAGATGAGACTCTTGTGGAGATAACGCTGTCAAAGGAAGATCATTCAACCGGCCTACTCTGTATTGTTAGTCATGAGGGCTTCATGCCTATCAACAGCGTGCAAACCCTGCCACCTTCACCACGCCGTGGAGTGAGGAACCTGGAGGTGTGAGGACAAAATGTGTCTGAAGAACAAAATACCAACATTGTTCATCCTAGATCTATCTTGTGATCTTTGATCAATTATCATATCTTGCTATGCCACAGACGACTCCCAGCCTCCACAGAAAGCTGTTAATAATGATCCTCTTAAAAGCACACACTTCAGAAAGTAGTGCTTTGGTGCCTGAATTGAAAGAGGCACAAAGGTCACACAGAGAGACTCAATGCTGATGTTCGAAGCTATCTGTCACAATTTGGGGCTGAAAGTATCTCCCACAACGTGTACCTATAACCTGTACTCTCATAATCTGTATTGCCATAACTTGTCCTCCAGAATGTCGCTTGGCACATCTTCTAAATAAAATATATTCTCATTATTCATGGATTCTGTATTTGTAAACTTATTTGTATACCTCAAAAGTTAATCTTCCCAGACTTTCCTGGTCACTCACCAGTCAGCACAGAGAGGCACTTAGACCCCCCTCAAGACACATATTTCCAGTAAGGTTGAACAAAGCACTCTCTTCCTTCTTAGTTCAATTCTAATCTTGTAAACAAGTCTGTTGTTCATGGTCTGTGTAATGACACACTTTCTGCGTGTTTGTGAACTTTGCTGGTGATTTTGAAAGGGAAATTAAAATTTTAAATAAAGCCTGTAAAGGATGCCCAGCAGGAGCAGGCAGATCTGTCCATTTCTAGCCAACCCTGATAACAGAACGTTCCTTCCTTTGTGTAAGCTTGTGCAACAGATGTCTTTAAAATATAGCCTGAAATGTTCCTTTGTGTAACCCCTGTCTTGGCTATCTTATAAAACTGATGGCCTTGCAATATAATTTAAAATGCAACAAGACATTTCTTCATCTGCATAACCCATGCCTTATATAACTGATGGACTTATGTGATCTGAAATGCTTAAACTCAACCCAAGATGTCACCCAACCATCCAAAGGTTACCAAATCTGCCTTTGTACCTCTGCCCTTGCTCTCTCTATAAAAGACCCAAAACCTCACCAGGCAGGGTTGACTTTTTGGGAGAAATCCCAGTCAAGCCCACCAGTGTAATAAACTGCTTCCTAAACCTCCTTGGTGCCATTTCTTCCTATGTTTGGTCCATTTTCTGTATCAACTTCACTATTTAGAACAGCCTGCTCTGCACACAGCCTGCCCTGTTGTCTGGAGGTCCTCAGAACAGAAGAGTGTGATGGGCCTTATACAGACAATATACAAGCCATATACACTTCTTTCAGGCATGAGTCTAAAATTTAAATGAAACATCTTTAAACAGAAGCACATATAAAACAAGGTTATGTATTTGTGAGTTGACAAAAATTTCACGGCAGGCATTTACAGAAACCCTATCCTGTATTCATTCTGGGATCCTGTATTCCACTGGTTTGGGTAATTCAGTGTTTATAGAAATTTTGTAGAACATAATGTTTATGAATAATAAAATTTACTCTGTTTATTTTGGAGAGACATAAAAAATTTAAAGAGGACTATTGCAATGCAAGAAATTGTTTTCAGCAGACTGGGAGGTCTTCAATACTTTAGGATTCCATTTGGCTTCAAAAGAAGTCTTTTCTTTAAGGAAGGAAGTTTATAGCCATTTATTGATGAATAAATGGTAATTCACTTGTAATCCTAATTTCACCCAGGGAAATCAGAATATTTTGCATTATGTTTTAAATTTATATTTAACACGGAATAAGTAACATCTTTTAAGTCAAATGTGTTGTACGTAAAAAGCCTACCAATGAAGATTTCTTATTAAACAAAGCTGTGTTCTACATATATATACACACATGTTCTACTGAAAATGTTGGAACTGTAAGGGGATATAAGAATTTGTCATCTGAAGTATCTATGTGAGTAAATGCTGAATTTCTGAAAGATGAAAAAGGAATTTTATTCATAAATCATAATCACAACTTCAAGGCAAAAATAGTACTTTATATGTGCTTCCTATAGCAATATTTTCCTCCTGAGAGCACAGAAAATAGTAGGTTAAGTTCAATTATTGAATTCCAGAGCTGCAAAATTGCACAAGATCATCTTTAAAGTTCTGTTACATCTTATTATTTTATGATTTATTGTTACTTAATTTGTATCATCTGTCTAAGCATTAAGAATTCATGCACTTAGCACAAAGCTTGTTATATTCAAATTGATTAATTTTTTAAAGTATGTTAGAGCAAGTAATTGGCTTTGAGAAAGATTTTTCCCTTGTAAAACAACTTATTGCAGAGTTCCCTTAAACACAGTTTCCTAGCGACTAACATTATTAGGTATCAAGAACACACGAGTTGAATAAAGTGAGCCTTATCTGTGTATTTCAGGCATGAATATTTTTGGGTTTTCTCCCCCATTTTTTGGGATGTGTGTGTTTCTGTGTACAGTTGGAAAATGACGTTCATGAGTCAGTACCTAGACTCATGAACAATCTCTGGTATGAAAGGGCAAAAAATTGTTATAAAACCAGTGCAACGTGGCACCAGCTGGGATCTATTTTTCCAGGAACGTGAGTGCTAGTAAATGGCACACTGGCCCAGGTGACATCTACTGCGTTAATCCTAGAATGCTCCATTAATAAAGAGGCCCCATTGTGGCATGATAAAGGTAATAGCATGCCTACAATCTTCACTCTGGAAGGACGTGATTTCATTGAAACACAACAAAGTACTATTTTCACTAAGATTCTTCTAACACTTTCTTACCCATAAGTAAAAAGGAATGAATCATCAAAAAGAGTACAATAACATTTGATAGTTTAAATGGCAAAAGCAGTGATAGGTGCCATAAGTGCATTAGAACTTGGTCAAATAGCTCAAGCAGTCGAAATACTTTTTTAAAAAATTAAATAAAGTGAACACATAGAAGTTTTTACACAGCATTGATGTTAGGTCATGAGGGTGACTGCAACAACGTGCGCTATTCTCATGGCAAAGCGTGAACGAGTGATGGCTGCCTTACCTCCTATGGAGATGATGGCATCGAAGCCCTGATCCCTCAAGGGGAGATTAAGGTTGTCACATACCATGACTTCACATCCTCTATCCCGGGCAATGTCTACCAATGGCCCACAGTAATCACAGCCCAGGATATGGACCTGGCTGTTCACTTTAAGATACTTTCCAGTTCCACAACCTATAAGAAAAAAAACTTGTGTTACATGCTCTTCTTCAAGGAAAATATGAAGTAATTTGCCTACCACAATCAATATACTTTATACTACTTTATACTAAGTCACCAAAGTAGACTACAAGTGTAAAGCTTTGCACAAATGCAAAAGCAAAACTTTCAGAGAGTACTTACATACTTTAATAGAGGAGAAAGGAAAGGAGTACAGAAATAATATTAATTGAATATTAGCTGGGGTAATGTCCATGAGCCTTAGCAATCCAGCACACCCCAAATATCGCTGGCCCAGCGCTGGGAATAACAGCTCCAGTATCCCAGAACTAGGGACAGTTTCTTTATTTCTATGCAGTTTCTTTATTCTCCCTATACATTTCACTTATGTATATACAGTACATATTATGACTTTCATTCTCTTGATGTCTCCACAATGTTCTTACTACTCTCTGACTGCTAAAGAAACTACTGTCAACTTTTCAATGGCTATGAAACATTTATATAACAAAAACATGCTCCCCAGATTTTACAAATCAAAATGAAAACCTTTTAGCATCTTTTCTTCCAATCTATTTATAGCAACAGGTTGTAAATAATCTCTGTTGACTCCAAATACAATTCTACTGACTCAGAATGAAGGGGAATTGAAATTTTAAATGAAAGCCGGCTAAGAGAACCTGCCAAGAATGCCTGCCAAAACTAAACAGACATGTTTACACAAGGCTGATAACAAAACATTCATACCCTGTCGTGAGTAACTCATGCTTGTTTAACTGATGGCCTTGTGATCTGAGATGTTTAAACTTCCTTGGCAACCCATGATATCACCCAACCCTCCAATCATAATGTGCCAAATCTGTACTTCCTGCTTGCTCTCCCTGTAAAACCCTGGAGGCCCTGCGAGGCGGGATCCTGACTCTTTGGTAGTAATCTCAGTCAGGTCCACCAGTGTAATCAATTGTTGTCTCTTATAACTCCTCAGTGCTGTGTCTTCCTTCGTCCAGTCCTTTGCTATAACAAGATACAGCTCTAACAAAGACCTTTAAAAAAACTAACTATTTTTGACAAATTCTAGGGGCAGACACCCAAATAATTCAGGATTTATGAATCCAAACATTGATTATTAGATCTTACTGATATTATAAAAAAAACAGGAACATGAATCAATAATCAGACTTTCTATAAGAGATTGAAACTTAAAGTGGTCTATTTTAAAAACAAAGTAGTTAATGAACATTACTAACAGTTAAATGACCTGGATAAAGTTCATGCATTTAGAAGGCCCCTAAGCAAACAAGATCTTGCGGGAGCAATATACTAGTAAGAAAGTCTTTATTGAGAAATGTAGGCATGAGAGAGGAAGGAAGAGAAAGAATACTTTATACAGAAAGAGTGAAAGTTGAGGGCTGGGGATATAGCTCAGCAGCACAAGTACCTGCCTGGCAAGCACAAGGTCCTGAGTTCGATTCCCAGTACCCCACCCAAAGAAAAAAAGGAAGAGTGAAAATTAGGTCATGTCTGGGCAGACTGTACACCCCACAGTTCTCAGCTAATGAGGAGCCAGGAGAGGGACCTACATGCTGGGGGGATAAATTGCCCCACGTGTACCTTTCTACCAGATACCTGATCTTGTAAGACTTGTTTCCCTTTCACTGTGCTTCATATCTCCAAGTCCATTTCTTGGGTTTGGGCAAGTGAGAGTACTTCTCACATCTCCTCTATCTAGTAACTGGTATTATAGTTTTTTGTTTGTTTGGTTGGTTTGATTTGGGCTTGCTACATTGCCTAAGCTGGTCTGGAACTCCTGGGTGCAAGTGGTTCTCTCACCTCAGGCTCTTAAGTAGTTGGATCCAGGCATACACCATTGTACCTGGCTTCTAATATTATATTCTATCATAGATATATAATCTGATTCCTTTCCAGAAATATTTCAATAATCATTACAGTTGATATTTGTATCTTACTGGCATTACTTATAGATCTTTCTGCCCAGCAGGGGGGGACCTACCACTATTCAAAAACAATTGATTTATTGCTTCTGCAATACATGATGGTACTCTTTTAACAGCTCCTGTTTGGTAGGGATTTTCCAAAATTATGAGACAATAAAAATGGAATTAAGGTACACTGATACCAACTGGGAGTGGGTAATATGAATAAAAATAAAACATGGTTGAGGTCTTAGAAATGTTTTGTATCTCATAGCCACTGTCCCTACTGCTTATGAGAAAAAGCATCCACTATTTGAAAAATAATTAAAAAGGTATTTTAAAACTGAAACCCTGTGTATTTCAAGGATGACAGTCATATTTTAAGATAAATAACCTTGCACATTCATTTGCTTTTTATTGGCTTGAGAAATCCATTTGGAAAAATGAAAGGAGAAATTACTTCTAAAATACTAATAAAAGCAGGATCATAAACCATTATGGCTAAAGGGAACTATAAAGAAAGCATTTAGTAATAAAGAAGAAACTGAGATCTCTTCACATTTAAAGTGCTTGATACACTTCCAGAGTCCTGGCACCCTTGATATATCCAGCACTCGTGCTGAAGCGTGGCAGTGACACTCCCAAATATGATACATAAATTATCCATTTTCTGAGGGCATGCGCCAAGATGCCACCAAGTGGAAGATTTTATCGTAATGAGGGAAGCAAGAATATTGCTAAGCTAAATTGTCCCATTATCTTAAGTATAAATCAGAACTTGAACGATACAGTGGGAAGCTCTAGCCCAGAACAATTATACTCCTTTACAAAATCTCATTAAATGATAATCTTGAGTAATACTAAAGAGACACTGCGTGCTTTCATTCACTTTGATTTTGTATTCGGTACTGCACTATGGCTAAAGTAAACAGGTAACTGCTCAACTCAACAAAATGTTTTGGCTGATACTAGGAAAGGAATTGCTGAAATTAAAATAAACACTCTGAAATCTATAGAAATGACTATATTTTTAAAATTGGGAGTTCTTGGCTAGGACTTTTTGTGAAAGAGACTTCTTTTTTCCTGTAGGAAAAAAGGCAAATATTATATGAATTTTTGAATAGATTTCTTGAGTCCAGAAATAGTATGTTTTATTCTGCATGCATGATGCCTACCACATAGCGAGTGTTCTAAATTTTTATTGCCGCAGGAAAGAGGTGATCATTGGGGAACGGTTTAGTCCATGAAAAATGACCGTTGAAGCTGAGAATAAATACATTGTAAGTTAAGGAGTAATTGTACTCTTAACTATTGAAAAGTTAATTTTTATTATGTGCATAAAAACATCACTTTCTATATACTATGAGGGCAATTGTCCCTGGGGTCAGATAAAAAGGAATCTTGCTCAAAAAAGCACCCAGCTCTGGTCTTTCTTCCCCTTTCTGAAGCGATCCACGTAAAAATTTCAAACCACACAGTCCCCTCCACGCACCATCCTGTGGATTTCAACGTGACTGGCCCATTTCAGTTAAAGGCATTGCCATAATCACATAGGTCACAGCACCTCCTGAGAGCGTTCTGCAGTTTTGCTTTTTGAATCAGCAGAGTTCTTTCGACTTAGCCTGCTGTTTCTGCTCACTTAGGCCCCAATTCCTCCCCTCCACACTTTGTTTCCATGCAAGAGCCATTATCCACATATCGCAGCTGGTTAGCTGGATTGGGGAATAGGATAACGGTTAATGACAATTTACTTAACTGAAAGTTTCTTTGCTAAAATAGTGAAACTGCCCAGAGAATTCCTGTTTGGGCCACTAGAACTTGGTTACTCCTAGACTTTTATTTTTAATGCAATGCTTTACTAGTAATTAGTTATAGTTAATTAAAAGTTGCTAATCTAATACACAGTCAAATTAAACAACACTTTCCTAAAGAGATTAGTCATGGTATCATAAAATCATTTCTTCCATTCATTGTTTTGCACTTCATTTATCCTTTTCATTTATTTCTTCTTTAACTTGAAGTTTATTTAAAGGATATCGTTTATTTTATACTCAAAATAATACTATTCATTTATTAGCTACAAAACCAAAGCCATACAAAATTCAAACAGTACAAATGAGCAAAAAGACATTTACTTTAAATGCAACTGTTGATTTGCACAGAAGTATTCAAAGGATATTATTCGTCCCACAATTTGTTGTACCAAAATCTGTCCAGCAAATGATACACATTTCTATTAATATGACAGTATTAGCATAGAGTACAAAGTAACTTTTAGTACTTTTTTGCAGAGGGATACAGGGAATCAAATTCAGGACCTCAGGCTTGTCAGGCAGGTGCTGTGCCACTGAGCAAAATCCCCAGCCCAAGATAGCTTTTAATCTTAGGCAACTATACACGGCCTAATTTGCAATGATCTCCACAAATATTTTGAAAGTAACGAACACTAGATATAAATCTGTGTAATCAAACAACAAAAAAGGAAATCCAGGCATACTTCCTCCCAGATGCACAAAGATGCTTGTATTTACATAAAATATCTCAAGATTACACAAGACATCAACAGCACAGGTTGTCCCTGGTGTGAGCTGCTGGAGCTGGGGGTGGTGATGGAGAACGCTTTGCAATGTACCTGCTTTTGTACTTTCCTTACCCCGCAAGTGAATTGCCTACCGAAATATTATAAGCAGTTTTTCCTCTTCCTTTGTGAACTATTTGTTCATATGTTTTTCTTTGGAGTTCCTGGTAGTTTCGGTTTTTTTTCTGAATTTATTCCTCCTCTTCAGCTGAAGCTTTTGCCCTTTGACCAACATCTCAGCATTCCTTCTCCCTCCTGCCCTATCCCTGCCCCAGACCTTGGTAATCACCGCTCTCTTCTCTGCTCCTAGGAGGTTTTGTTCTGATCTTTTTGCTTTTTGTTTTTGTTTATCTCATGCTTTCACAGTTAAATGAAAGCAAGCAGTATTTGTTTGCCTGCAGCAGGTTTACTTCACTAAGTACAATGCCCTCATGTTGTAACACATGACAGAATGTTGGGCTTTTAAAAAATACTAAGAAAATTACCTGTTTCTCCATGAGAAATGTTGTTGCTCTTTTACTTAAGTTTTTCATCTTTTCACTTCATTTATATTTTTGTCTAGATTTTTCATCTTATGAAACATTTTAATTTTTATGGGGGTTAAAGTTATTAACACAGCAAATGCTCATAACTGCAAGATGCCATATTTCCTGTTTTTCTTGCTAAAATTGGCTTGGAGCCCAGATTGCAGTTACTACTCACAGCACCTGAGTGACAGACTCCTGACATACACTCATACAGCAGCACAACTGCTGAGTTAACTGAGGCTCATATACCTGGGCTTCTTGCTTCAGCTTCCCTACTGCAGCCAGGGAAGTGGAGCAGCACTGGTGCATGGCACTTAAAGTGGAACGGGGAGGCCTCACTAAATCAGGTTTCCAGCGACGCACCACTGAGTTTTTGCCCTGTGCTATCTGCCCACCCAGACTGAGCTATGGTGGTAAACTGGGCCCAGCTACAATTTAGGGGGGCATGAAATTCACTAGGCTTTTAGCAGCTTGTGAAACTGTCTTCTCTGACTTCCCTCCAACCACCTAGGAGCAGTGCCTGACTCCTGTCTTATAAACTTTTGCACCATCAACAGCAATTTCTAAAAAACAAGTGGCTTAACGAACAACGCCCCTTGCAGTTTAAGGATTGAAAACAGCCACCCACTGGGCACAGTGGCCCACACCTGCAAGCCCAACTACTTAAGAGGCTGCGGCAAGCATGAAGTGAGTTTTGACAATTTAGCAGAGTGTCTGTAGCTCAGGGATAGAGCACTTGCCAAGCAATCATGGGCCCTTGCTTTCAATCCCCAGGACAGCCTCCCAAGACTCAAAACAAAACAAAACAAAAATCCAACAAAAGCTTACGCTTTATAAAACTTCACAGCATATTTTCTAGACTATTTTAATTTGCTGCCTCTTGGATTGCAGTCCTGAAAGCCTCCAATAAATGTAATTTTATCTTTGTTCTTGACAAGATTGGTTTTATCTCAGTCCTTTTCACAATCCTTTTAGCACCCCATGTTTTGCATTTTTGTAGATTTTGTTGTTGGTGATTTTGCTTGTTCAAATTGTCCCAAGGCATTCTAGGGGGATACCTTAAGAGAGGAAAACTCTGGATGTCCCCTAGGGACTGCTAAGTAAGAGATAAGGTTTGTTTAAGCATGAGTTACCAGTGTGTTAGCCATGAGTCCGATGTTAATGTATCAGGGAGATATAGTAAATACAGTGATTGGCAACGGAAATGTTAAAGCCCTTTACAGCAAAATCCTGTTACAGTGAGCTCAGCATGTACTGCACAGTCATAAGATGATATGCTAACTCTGATCAACGCGAGCACGAGATAAAAATAAATCTCTTCCCTAAGGAGACAGGGCCTCTTGTGAGGCCAAAGTAAATGACCCGTCAACTTGCAAATTTGAGGGACAACTTAAGTCACAAGTCAGGTGCTGCTAGGAGATTAGTAAGCAACTTACCAATACATTTCTGAGATGTCTGCATTTACTGACACTCCTTCCCATGGCTTCAGTCCCTTAGAGAAATCCCAGCTTCTCACACTGACCTTGCAGTTCTAGGCTGGAACTTGCCCACTGTTGTCTTGCACTGTACCAATAAACTCGTAACTTTCCTGTATTTCTTGACAACATGTTGGTAAGTTCTTTCATGGCCTGTATCACCTACCCTCCATAGGTCATCTCACCTGGCAGTAATAAGATGTCTTTAAACAAAAATACAACAAAACAAGGTTATACACTAATAGATTGACAAAAGTGTCCAAAGGCTTACGAGAAACTTTCCTGTGCTTCCCACTGTCAGGCTAGATCTTGACTAGCAACCAAGATCACCAGGACAGGCAAGAGCGAAGCAGCGATACCTTTATTTCAGGTTGGGTGCACCTGACCAAGGGAGAGAAAGCCGCTGGCCCGGAACAAAGGAAGGGGGCCTCCTTTATAGACTATTTTAGGTATGGGAAGGAGAAATTCCACTGAGGAAGGTGGAAAATTCAAGTTTCTCAGAGGTGATTGGTGGGTCTGGTGCCTCTGGGGAAGGGAAGTGCTGGAGGGCATCGGCATGTTGCTGATTTACAGCATTCTGCAGACTTAAGAGGTTTCCTGTAAGCCTGAGAACTAGGCCTGGGAACCAACCTGATAAACAGGGTTACTTTAGTCTCGTGAGCTGAGTGAGGGGCTTTCTGTTTGCACAGACTGATTGGCAGAGCTTTTTCTCTTCAAGTTGGGCAGGGTACAATATGAGGGGCCTAATACCCACTAGGATAATGATTCAGCACCAGTTTAGTTTTTACGTCAACTTCTTAGAACGTAAGTGTTAAGCCCCCCCACCCCGCCCCGGCAGCCTAACTTCTATTCCGCCTTTGAAACCAGCTAACTTCTCATTCCATCCCTCCCTCCACGCTCAGGTCAGGCTTAGGAGCAGCCGTCCCACCTCTCCTGCCTCATGCCCCCCATGCTGCTCTACCTGTGTTAATGAATCTTTCTGCCTCAACTGGTCAACTCCAGGTCTTAAATCAACCTCACGATAAGTACCATTAATAAGGACAGTCAGTTCTACTCCCTTTTGTGAATTTTTTTGGCATGTATGTACCCATATGTGTGTTATATACACAGAGAGGCCATTTTGCTTCAGAGAGCATTTTTAAAATAATCTTTTTTTTTTCTTTTTAGAAAGTCTCACTATGCAGTTCAGGCTGGCCTTGAATTCACTTTGCAGCCTAGACTGGACTTGAACTTGCAGCAATCCTCCTGCCTCAGCCTCCCAAGTGCTGGGATTGAGGAATGTGATCCTACGCCTGGTTAAAATAATCTTAACTGTCATCTAGTCCTTCAATATTTTCATTTTCTTACACTTAAATATTTGCTTCCCTTGTTACCATGTCATGAGGTCCCAAGACCATTTATTGAATAGTCCCTTTTCTCCACACTAATTTTAAGATCGTGAAACTCTGCAACTTTTAAAATCAGACTTTTTCTTTACCTTTCTGTGGTTCTGGTGATCAAGCTCAGGGCCTAGTACTTGCAAGGCACTGAACTACATCCCCAATCTCTGAAACCAGATTTTTAAAAAGCCAAGATGACAGATTTTCCCCAAGACTCCTAATTTGAAAGTAACACACACCACCTTCAGTTCTTACAGCATTTATGCCTTCTGGACAAAGCCAAAAGCTCTACACATCTGTCTCTTTCTCCTCCCAGCAGTGAGCAATGTCAAACAAGGCTCAGAGTAGTGAACTGCAGACTTCTGATTCTCGGGGGCACAGTCCTCATGTAATGGCAGGGAGGTAGTTTTAGTTGGCATGTTCCAAGTGGGAAGTTGACCCCACTGTAAATCCTAGTCTTAGATCTACTGAGATGTGGTTTGAGACTTCCCTCAATTCAGAAAGATACCCAGCTAAAGCTCTCCAGACAAATCGTTGATTAAAGATACACTCTAAGAAGAAAATACCTAAAGAATAAGAAAGGACCTGTGGCATTAATAAGAGGGCAGAAGAACTTTTTTACAATCCCACAATTCCAGCTCTTTTACACAGGGCCTACTTTATAGACCAACACCTGCAAGGACTGCCATCATCTAAACAAAGGTTCAAGGATATTTTCTGCTTAGTGACTTGAAAATAAAAATTTCTTCAATAAAGTGAATAACCTAAGGACTGGCATGCCATGGACACAATTTCAGGTTTCTTGTTAGAACAAAATAAACAGCATATCTGCAAAGGACAAGCACATTGGAATGTATTTCACACTTCGTGGCACAAGGCTAGGTTACCGATGTCAGCAATGAGGCTGCCGGGCTTCTGGTCCTGGAGGAACTGGCGGACTCGAGGCCAGGCTTTGCTCTGCAGGTCACTGAAGTAGGGGGCGGTGCTCTTGTACACATCGTGCACATGTTGCTTCTCCAGCTGGGCAGCTTCGGGATCCATTCTGGGAGAAGTAGGTTGGCCCAAGGCATGAAGGTCAGACGATTACACTAGAAATAGCTAAACAGGGGTCACAGACTTAACATCAGCACTTATAAGTGTAAAAATTGTGTTGTTCCTATACACTCTTAATGCCGCAACAAAACTTCCAGTATAACCTCACCCTAGTTGCCCAAAGATTAGTAAATGCATTATTTTCATCTTACTAACTTTTAGAAAGTAGTGGTCTAGAAATGGGCTAATCACTGTTAATGTACTGTGTGAGATGAATTCTTAAATTTGGAAGCAAAGCCGACATTCTTACCAAATAGTTTACTTTGGGTAAGACCATTTTATTGGATGCTGAATAGATTTTAAATTTTACAACATGTAGCTTATTAGGCCCATCAAGAAGCCCTTTGAGTTCAACCTTTTTAATATCTTTGGATTTCAACCATTTCTCTACATCCATTACTGTTTCTTTTAGGAAAGGGGTTTCTTATTTCCCTTATTTCAAGAGCCTGCAAACTTTTCTGGTCCTTCATTCCTTTCCCCTTTAATGTCCTAACAATCAATCTGAAATATAAACCTAATTGTGTTACTTTCTATCTTAGTCTTTTTCAATGTCATTTTACAGCTTGTGCAATCAAGTTTAGGTGTTCATGCAAAGCCCATTCTGATCTAACCTTGACTTAGTTCTTAACATTCTTTTCTCATGATCTTTCCCTAGCACCAAATGAGCCTGTAATACTCAGGGATCAGGGTTTCTTAGATGCGACATTCCCTGTCATCCAGGGGTCTGAAGATACTGTGAAATACCCGTCTAATTTCTAGCCACTCTCGGCATGGGTATCACCTACTCCACGCAAGCGTCCCTGAACTTCCATGGATTAATTCTTTATTCTACTGGATAATGTACTTGAGGGATCTCCCAGGGCAGGGAGTGGGCAGGGGCTCAGAACGCAGTTTTACCAATAGATATGAAAGTACTATTGATAACTTAAAAACCTATTCAACTTTCTCTACTGGTGCCTATTAAATAGCTCAGCACTTTCCTGTGTGCTGCTGCATCTCACGCATATCTCTACAGACCACAAAGTTCTGTGATATTTGTGTTTATAATTTTGCTTCCAACACTACCTGGAAAGCCCCAGGTAACTCTCGTAGTTAATGCTGAATTTCTCACACTTGGGAAGCAGCAGACCCTCAATAAAGGAGCAGACAAACATCCATAACCTGAAAGGATTCTTAATTCTGAGTATAAAAGGTAGCACAGAGTAACTGCTGTCCCTCTGGGCAGAGTGGAAAAGGAAGAGAGTCTTGCACGGGCAGAGTAGAACAGGAAATACTGGCCCTGGACAGCCTCTTTCTTCCTATCACCACCTCCACCCTGGAGTAGGAAGCACTTACATAAGATGGCATTTCCCAAGTTACTTCATTGTAAAATATCTTTTCTTTCTCTTACAGTCAAGAAATATCTTATGGAAGGACACTTTGAAGCTATGTAAATATTATGTTTCTCATGCACATTCACCAGTTTTAGCATCCACTGTTGATTCTTGTTCCAAACAATTATTCCTGCAATTGTTAACAAATGAGGATATCCTAATTCTGAAATGCCGACCACTACATAGAGCTTTTCTGAATTGACTCCTAAAAATCAATAGTAGGTTGTTCTTCATCTCTATGGACCTGTATGTCTACATTCCCTACAAAACATCCCAGGACAAACTCCTAGCAGAGTACAAGCTAATGTGTGAGGTCTAACAAAATTTGCTCCCACATTTTATGACACCTTCAAATGGGATTGAACAAGGAAACACCTAACTTTAATTGACTACCAAGGAGAAACACCCAAACTCTTAAGTCAGTGCTTTGTAAAAAATCAAAATCTTAGTATATTCTAACCTATTTAATTTGTCCTGCCCTCAAATAATCAATCAGGAAATATAATTTGAAGACTCCTGGAAGAAATAAATTTTATTTTATTGTTCTTGAAATTTTTTTTGTCTCTTTGAGACAGGGTTTCACTATGCAGTTCAGACAGGTCTTGAACTCACTTTGTGATCCAGTCTGGCCTTGAAACTTGCAGCAATCCTCCTGCCTCAGCCTCCCAAGGGCTAGAATTATAGGTGTGCACCCAGTGTATATTTGCAAATGTTAAGAAGCAGCTGACAGAAACTTGATTTCTTCCAATTTGCATTGTTAAAATGGCTCCAATTTAAGCTCAAAATCTGTAGTATCTAAACAGTACTGTTTGGACACCTTTCTCTTAGTTTTTTTCGGAAATTGCCTAGTCTTTACTATAAAGAGGAACTCTTACAGATGTCTGTTTGCAAGACAAGTTTTCCACGTGAATCCATCCTGTTTTTATTGTATTTTACACTTAATGTAGGTGCTGACCATAATTATTGACTCATAGAGCTGGGAATATCCAACATGACAGTTTTGAAACTCTATGGATGCAAATTTTCTATAATACTTTCCGTATGAATTTTAGGTATACTGTTAATTCCGTGTAGATTTGGTAGTACTACTAAGATAATAAGACTAGTTAGTAGTAAAATAAAAGCACAGGATTCCAAGTGAAACAAATTAGGGAAAATAGTTTGGCTGGGCTTTCTACCTTGTGCTACCTAATTCCAGACATATAAAACACTCCACACAGCAAGAGTGAGCAGTGAAAGCCATATGCAGTACTCTCCCTTCGATTCCAAAATGCATACCAGCACACCACAGAATTTCAGAAAACCTGCAGAAAAGAGTCATAATTTATTTTTAAGTCTGGCTTTTCCCAAAAGTCACTGGGCCTCTAGCATTTTTTTTCCTTATTTAAACACCTCTTGTCGAATTTGAGAATATATTCTGCAAGAGACACTTTGGGAAATGTTATTTTAACGATTTCCAATTTGAGAAAGTTCCCTCAAAACAAAGGTGGTGTTTTGTCTGAGTATCCCCAACATGCACATCATTTTAATGGCAAGGATGAGGCTATATATTTCAACTGGAAAGTCAGAGGGAAGCACAACAGAGTGGCTCCTCCCTGCCAACTTGAAAGAAGCTGCTTCTGAGCTGTGGGTCAGATGCCAGCTACACTGGCGGGGCCCATGCTGAAAACTGGATGACAGGACACCAGGCCACCAGCAGGGGCTGGCTCAGCCTTGAGAATCTAAACTAAGACCTGAGTAGTTAGATGATCTCAGGCGCCTGGATGCAGTCACAGGGAGTCTGCTCTAAGCCATACACAGGCTGATGAATCAAGGGAAAACTGCTCTGCAAAATGAAGCAAGACGAGGTGGTGACATTTCACAGACACTGGAGGAGCCAGAGGCGGAGAGGGGAAAGCCTGGGAGATGAGATGGTTTTCTAGTCTAGTTCCTGCATGCGGTCTAGGCCGCAGCCCAGGGTCACTCAGCTCCACAGAACTGTCATTTCACAGTGCTGGCTTGTGGCCCAGTACACTTCCCGCCTTTGAATCTCTATCATATTCCATTTTAACCCTAAAATATCGTTTAATTGGATTTATTTCTGTTTCTTACAACCCTAGCTTTCTTAAGACAGGGGAAACTGTTTTATGAAGGAACAGCTTGAATTCACTATTTTATACTTCGAACCACTAGTGTTCCAGGAGTGTGGCCATTTATTTTTTTGTTACTGTTCATAGTCGATAAAATTTATAGGGTAACTTTGAAATGAACCAACAACAACACTGGATGCTAAATGTCAAAAGTAGTGCTAAATATGATGACAAAAACGTAGCAGAAATGAGTAGAGAAGGGACAGCCCTACCTTTCCAGAGCAGAGCTGGCAAAAAGCACAGGGGCGCGCTGGTCCTTAAATCATCTCTCTTGCCCTTTCCCATGCCCCGCGAGCCCTGCTTGCCTTCCTGGGTGTGGTATTGGCACCCACTCCGTAAGTCTCCAACAGTCATATTCCGAGTCACGTGATTTGATATCTTCTCTACTTCTCAGCCTTTTTACGTGACCTATCATTCGCACATCCTGCCTACGCTTCACTCCTGTTCACCTCCATTGCCAACAGCCTGCTCACTCTGCAGAGCTCAAGCTCTTTTCCTGTTTCTTTTTTTTTAAACTCTGAAAATTTTTCAAAATTCTTTTTATAGCTATAAAAGTAAAATAGCAAGAACCAAGGTGTATTGAATACCGATCATGCTTGCCTGGGATTGAAGCAGAAAGACAACTGACAGCAAAGGGAACTAAGTGAGCTTTCAGGATAATAAAACCACTGCATGCCTTGATTGTGGCAGTGGTCTTCCAACTTTGTTCTTTAGTGCTGGGAATTGAGCCAAAGCCTTATGCATACAAGGCAAGTGCTCTATCCCTAAGCTACATCCCCAGCCCTGCTTTTAAACCTAAAAATGAGTATTTACTGGAAATAAACTATACCTCTGTTAAGAACCACAAAATATCCAAGATTTTACCCAGCTTGCAGGCTAACCAAAGAGCCTGCCATGGTTTCATGGGTGCTGGAAGAAGGTCCAAGACTCCAAGGTCAGGGGCAGGTGATTTTAATGCTCACAGCACAGCAAGCAGCATGAGCTGCAAGCTTGCTTCAGTTCCCACTGGCCTCAAGTCTCTTGGAGATGATGCAGAGACAGGCCCTCGCAGAAAATCTGCACACAGAGGGTTCATGCTACAGGTGAGGAATCCTAAGCTTAAGGGACCTCTGTCTTATAAGGGAGCCCCTAGTCAACCTATCCTTCTCTGGAGAAAGACATATTATCCTTGACTGAACAACAACAACAACAAAACCACCCACTACCTGAAAGAGACACAATTTCTCCTATTTTTCAAGGTTGTTTGTTAGCCAAACATCCTTGAAAAGATCAGAACAAAAGCTGATACATCCATATACACATGCAGAAGCCAGAGCAAAACATGGAGAAACATTTCCCAATGATAAAAATAAATCTGGTGTGTGTGCATGTGAGAGAGACAGACAGACAGACAGACAGACACGGGAGAGGCTAAAGGAACAGAGTCAGACACGTGAACCAGACGTGGGGATGAGAGAGAAGGGCAGTTTAAATGTCCGACAGCTAACACATGCTTGGGAAATGAAGGCGCCTGTGGCTAACTGCCCTGGTGAGTCATGAGAAAAGGGAAAATGCCTTAAAACATAGGAAGAATTCCTCTGAAGTAATACACAGAAAAACTAGAAGAACTAATTTAGATTTTGCCATAAATGCAATGGCAGAGTGTTTTAAAATGGTGTGAGTGGGAAGGGCACACGATCGCATTTTCATTTAAAAGCTTACTCTAGGGACATCCAATTCTAAGTAAACTAGAATAGCTATTGTTTTTATTGGTACAACCTACCTCATCACCTCCCTTCTGCTGCTAATTCGCATCTCGCCCTTTCTGGACAGAAAGGTGACCCCGTCCTGGCCGTTTATTGCATTCCATGCCCTGCACACAGTCATGGCTCAGAAGTGACACAGGCATCAAAGCTGAGTCCAGTAGAGACCTTCCTGAGCTACCTCTGTGTGGAGCTAACCAGAAGGTAGCCCTGCCTCCAGCATCATAGAGCTGGAAAGATGTCAAAGTCAAGCTACTGGCAACGTCTTTCTTACCAGATGGAAAAGAGCTATCTTAGGTACAGCGAATGCGGGCAGACAGAAAGCTGAGATAAATGGAGAGCCAAGAGTCACGTTAGCACAAAGACTTCACCTCCATCTCTGAGGTTTTGCTTCCTGCAGACCTGCAGGCTAATCCACACTCCCCAACTCAGAGGCAGTAATTTGGTCTAAATTTAAATGCGTTGTACTTCTCGCCTTCCCTCCATAGGGGTCCACGGTGACTGAACAGACTTCTTACACCAAATGTTTTGGGCTGTCTTCTTCCTCTTCTTCTTTTCGATTTCCAGCCTTTACTCCTTAGAGAACAGAAGAGAAGAGAAAGTAATAGGAAGCTAACAGAAGCCGGAAGTGACTTGGTATGTTCCTGCAGGAACAGAGTAGCGGATATTAGCAATTTCCGCTTCTAGAATCAGGGTTCGCATTGAGAAGTCACAAGCCTTTGGATTTCCTTTTCTAGGTGTGCGATCAGGATAACACTTCACCCGCCTGAATTTCGGCAAAGCCATGTGACTTGCTTTGGGTATTAAATATGATCGGAAAAGATGAAAACTACTTCTTTTTTTTTTTTTTTTGCGGTACTGGGGATCGAACTCAGGACCCTGCGCTTCGCTTATTCCACTGAGCTATATCCCCAGCCCCGAAAACTACTTCTGAGGAGAAGCTTTATGAGCCAGTGGGTGGCTTGCCAAATTCCCCTTGTCTCTACAAGGAAGTTTTCTTTGTCATGAAAGCTGAGGTATTTTAAGTCCCTCTGCCCTTCAAAAAAGGAATAAACAGCTTAGCTCAGTGTAAGAAATGGTGACTATGTTGATAATGAAAAATAAAGACAATCATGCTCCGTTACAAGATAACTTGTTTTTCCTGGGTTTTCTCAATAAAGTATTGATTTTTTTGTTGTAGGAAAGTATTCTAAGAAAACTGTGAGAAGACCGAATGCATACTTTATCTCACTTCTTAAATTTAATTTTATATTGAGAGTTACTTTTCCCTGGGCCCTTCTCCAATTTTCTCAAACAAATCTAACACCCATATACCTAAACTCCACGGGACCTGAAATGTATCACATTCTACAGAGTAAAATATATATATAGTGCTTTCTAGAAGTGTCAAGTACTTCTACCGGAATCTGAATTTCTGAAGAAACAACAGTTCATATACAGTGTTTGTTAAGCCTTCAGAATCTAGCATTTGGCTCATACATAATATGTCTTCAGGGGAGTGACATCCTTGGGGCCCCTTGTACCCACTTAATTCTCAGAGCTCTTTGGCTGCCCTTAGGAAGCCACTTAATAGAGGAGATGGTTCAAAAGTGAAAAGCAGAAAAATTTATCAATTTTACATGTATATGTGGATTGTCACAAAAAATGAATCCTGAAGTGATGCTTTCATACTTAAGAGTGATAATTTTTATAGTTTCATATTTTTTTAAATAAACAGCAATAACTTTGTGAAGGAATAAAGGAACAAATGGATCCCTGGACTAGGGTAGGAAAGTGTGTGTGTGTGTGTGTGTGTGTGTGTGTGTAGAAGGTAACACAGAAACTAGGGGAAGAGAAGGATGACTTTGAAGAGTTGGTTTTTCAGGTTCACTGTAGTCCCTATCCTGAATCTCCGACCACCAGGGCTGTTTCCCGTCGTGGTAGGTGAAGGCCATCCCTCGCAAAAGAATCTTCATATAAGGAAGGAAATGCAAGCCAAAGGGCCCTGTCTGCAGTCACAGTCCCTCAAGTGATTTCGGTTTAAAATAATCAATACATCCGTTTGGCATGATTTTAGAGAGTGATGTCCTTAACTCCTTTGGTCTAAACATGTTTAATGGAGCACTGAAAAATGAAACTCTGGCAAAATGAGCTACGCAGTATTTCTTTTATATTTCTAAATTTAATTTTTATGTCTTTTGTGTATAATTGGTATGTATTAGTGTGGACATAGTTTAACAAGTTTTAAAACATGTATACACTTGGGCAAACACTGAGCTGATTAAGATAATGAACACAGCCATGACCCGCAAAGCTCCCTCATCCGCTCTGTAAGCTCCTCCTCCTCCCACCCTTCCCCACCCTGAACACACTCTCTCTCTCTCTCTCTCCTGTTCTGGAGACTGCTGCACACTGAGCCATGTGTCCACCTATCATGATTTCAAAGGCAATTCTGAATATGTGATGTGTCCACAAATGCAATAAGAAGAAAAAGTTCTTTTCTAAGTTTATAATATACTGTTGATATAGCTAGGAAAGTTTATGAATTTTTCTGTCTATAACTTCCCACTGGTCACTGTCCAGTATGCACACACACACGCATATGTAAAGAGTAAAATTAACCAGAGCAGCTAAATATGCTCCCAGGAAAAGGTTCTCCTATTGTGTCATCAGGGAGATGAGACACTGCATTTGGTCCCCAGAGGTTTGGAAAACTCTGAGAAGGCTTTGCTTTATCTCCATAGGTGGCTCCTGTCCTCAGGGACTGGATGGCATACATGTCATTGCTGGGTTGCTAGCTTTATTCTGTAATTTCCCTCCATGAATAAATAAATGCAGATTTAAACCTCTATTTCATTCCAGGGCTGGATGCATTAATATTCCTATAATAGTGCTTTAGTAATATTCTCTTCCTTTGAAAACCGTTCATGAGTCCACTAATGTGTACAAGATGAAGCTGAAGTTCTTGGGTCTGCCTTAAACCCTACATGAGTTGCAGTCTACCTTTCAAGCCCTACACACTGCTACTACCTAGACATAAAATCTCAGCTCCATCCAAAGAAACTTACTACCACAGTTCAGATGTGATTTGAGAATGCCCCCAAAATTTCACATGCTGGAAGCATGGTCCCCAAGATGGTGATGTTGAGGTGCTGTAACTTTTAAGAGGTGGGACCTTTAAAAGCCTCGTGCAGGGTGATGAGATCATGGGGCATCAGTGCAGGCAGGGAGTAAAGCTGATCAATTCTGGGAAGGGCAAGTTGTTATGGAACCCGGCTTCTGAGTCCCTCTGACTTCTTGTCTCACCTGTGACTCCTTCTCTCTTGCACATGATCCTGCCACAGGCCATTCCAGATTGTGAAGCAGCCGAGAGACCCTCTCCAAAGGCCAAGGTAAAGGGGCCCACCCAAACTGTGGACTCCGAAACTGTAAACTAAATAAACCTCTGTTCTTTATGTAGTGCCCAGCCTCAAGTACTTTACAGCAGCATAAAGTGGACTAACATGACTCATTTTCCCTGCGTGGGCCTTGCCTATAGTTCTTTGTTCAGGTTTTTGGTAAGGCCAACAAGCTATTCCCTACCGTCCAAAATGCTCTTCTACCACCTTCCCTTCCCCAAATCCTTCCTAAACACTAAATACATACCTTCTTCTTCCTTCATAAATAGGTCATGGATAACTATAGGCCTGATCTCTCCTAATGTTTCTCTACACTGCAGACTTACTGTCTCTACTACTCACAAGCCATTTTTCCTAATACCTTTTGGACTCCCAACTCTGAATGTGATTATAAGCTCTCAGAAGGCAAATACAACATTTGATTCATATATGAATGGTATCACACATGTATTACATATACTTACATATATAGTGCCTAGTATAGCACCGAACACAAAACCTCACTCAATAATTAATTACAGAGCAAATAAATCAATTTAGAACTGTGTCATTAGCTCCCTCTACAACACTTTACTTCAGACAAGCTGGTCCTCAAGTCTTGGGTCATAAATGGTAAATATTCCCTTCCTGTGGAGCTGTGAGGCACAGGAAAGAAGAGCTCCGACCTAGTTTTCTCGATTGTGTTTCATGATTCTCTGCCTTAGTATAGTTCTGCTTTACAGATATATCACAGGCATACAGTTGTCACATTTTTATAACTAAAGACAAATATAAATAACTATAAATTACTCTTCCATTATGAATGGGCACATGGGACACAAGATTAAAAGGAAATATACAATTTTGCTTAAATTTCAAAGATATACTCACACTGTAATTTTAAAGTTAAAATAAAAGTTGGTCAGGAGAGTTAACAAGATTCATAAAAAATTATTATCAGATCTGTAGGTTTTTCATAGTTTACTTAATACATGGTGCTTCCAACTTGACATCTACACATTATCTTTGGAAATATCATTTAAAAAGTTTAAGTCTTAGGAAAGCATAAAAAGTGCTAAATATATATATATTTTTTGTTTATCCTGTAGAAGTACAAACTTTCTTTCCTCTCCCTGGTACAAAACTGAACTCCAACTTGCTTTCCAATACATTGTCATGAATTTAAAAATGGTAGAAATAGGGACTAATTAGGTTTACTAACCGTGCTCATTGCCAAAAACATAGGATTCATAGTATTTGAATTGCAATAAAAGCTGAAGCTACTAACCTGAGTCATCCTGTGATTCAGGAAAATCACTTCTTGCTTTTGTCAGTCATGGCAGTTTCTGCCCTCAGACAGAGACAGTTGTCTCTTATGAGTCTTTCTGTGTGTAACGTAAATGAAAATCTGTAGGAGTGAAATCAAGCAGTGCTGTCCTTCCCGTGATGAAACACATTTTATGAGTTTCTGAAGAGAACACAGATCCTGCAGTCAAAAAATTCTAAATGCGATTTTGCATAATAAAATTATTGAACCAGCTACAACTCAAGTTGACCTCTTGACCTATGAATGAATTGCCCCGAGAGGAACAACTACAAAGAAAGGTTAATATGTGGCATGTGCCAGAATTACATGAGCAAGTTATAAATCAATTCTTCAGCTTTCTGTAAACATATAGCACTTTCTCCTAAAATGAAATTGAATGATTTCATCTTGTTCCTGGAAAAATTACAAACATGGAGAGTCAACTAAATCCATTGGTTTCACTCAACATATACTAAGACAATATTACTAAAGTATACTGTATCATTCTGATGCAATAGAACTGATCGATATTTGTTCATATTATCATTACTTCTCCACTTTCACAGGTACCCCTAATTTTTTTGTCTGTATTGTTGTTACTAGGAATTAAAATGATGACTTCATGCTTATCAGGCAGGTGCTATGCCACAGAACTCCTAGTTATTTTTTATTGTTCATGTTTAATCTCTTTTTCTGTAAGTTGATCATGAAACTCACCAAATGATTCTTAGCTACCTTATAATGATTGTACCTTCCTTACCAGAAAGCACTTTGTAACACAGAGGTGTCGAGGGGTATAGAACGCATGGTAAGAGAAGCCCAGTGTGGGAGGGAAAGCCTATTCTGTAGTAAATGCTTTGGGTCCTAACTGCTTGCCTGCAAATGAGATGACTAGACCTGGGTCAAGATCAGAGCTCACAACCACTTTTCCTAATCTCCCTGTCCTTTGGGTGTGTACTACTCTGCCACAGACAGTACCTCACAGTGTACGCAGTGATTCTCAGGATGGCAGGACAGGCTGAATGTGGTTTTTCCTGACATCCCACTAATACTACAAGCTTGGCTCCTATGTAAGAATCACAGACCTGAGCACGCTTTGCCAAGCTTCTCTATGTCTTCAGAATTCGAGGATATATTTTAACTTCAGGTATCCCTGGATAACATTTATCTGGTCTGTGCTATTGAGAGTCAAAGAGGTTGAAACATCAGGTAGCGTATTTTAGAAGGACCTCAAAGGGGCTAGTAGAGAAAGCATCTCCTCTTTCCTCATGCAGCCTTAGGAGAAGGGATAAAAGATAAAGGAGAGGGTGTTTCTTTACTGATCCCCCAAAGCTAAAGGCTGTGCGCTGGGATTCTTTTCCCTGACTTGGGATCCATCCACTATTCCAGCTGGCCTGGCCATTTATGTGCCTTTCTTTCAGGCATTACTTCCCCAAGAAATTAACCCTCTCAGCTACTGAGGACAAAGTCTTGAATGCTTTGTCCAGGAAGAGTAGCCAATGGAAAGCGTTTTAGAAGGTGTGGAAGGCCTTTGAGAGATACTCGGGTGGGAGCAGGGGCAGGAAGTTTATCTCTGTGGCCAACTCATATCCAGAAACCATTACATATATTGCTAACTTCCCTTAATTTTCCTAAATTATCCAAATAAATCTGTCTAAAATGTATAAATCCTGTAATATTCTCAAAGGAGTTTCTGTGTAACAACAAAATTAGACCGTATCTTTAACAAGTTGAACTCTGATATGTGTTTTAAATATGCAGCTCTGCATATTTAATATTAAGAGAAATGCATTTTCCTCATTTCCTTGAATAAACGGGAAGCCCTTTCCTAGGGTGAAGGTTTCTAAATTGAAATTTGGGGGTAGGCCTTCTATGTGAATCTTCCTAAAAGGAAGGTCAATACCTTACACCATGACTAAGGCCAAAGTTAGTGAAAGAAAAAAAAAGAGATGCGCTAGAATAAAATGGACATTCACCTAGTCAACAAATACTAATACTTGTAAGGAAAATATACTTTCTAGCACCTGTAAGGCACAAAAAAATAGAGACAAAATAGTTCCTCCTCAACCCCTCCACCATTCAGAAACCTAGGATCTAATATGGGAAACATACAATGAAATAGAAAATTAAAATATATAGTATTTTGATAGTATCTGAAGGAAAAATAGTAAAATGAACATGAAGCTCAGGAAATCACACTGGCTTAGATAATAATGATTAAAAGTCATTATTATCCTCGGACCTGGCCGTCAGGGGCACGGTAGCAAATTAAATCAAATGAGGTCATGAAGGGTAAGAAAAGAAAAGAAGGTAGAACACCAAGGGCCATCAACATTTAGCCCCATTAATGTTAGTAATGAAGGAGCAGCTAGCCACTTGCTACTAGAGCACTACTATAATTCAATTTAAAGAACACTGACAGCACGCACTAGTCAGGAGTTGCATGGGTATCTACGAAAACAGCAAGAATAGTGGAGGTGGTGGAGTCCCTGCTTCTCCAATCTACAGGCTCTAAAGAAATTGGCACCGAGTAACAGCTGAGCTACAACCGGGGAAAGACGGCGTCTGGTCGACAGGACAGCGCAGATAGCAAGCAGTATTTACATCTGGAGTTTGAGGCGAGGCTTTCACTCCGTGGCTCTTTCTGAACAATGAGGCCGGTGAAACAGCCTCACTGATAGTCTCTGCTGCACACAGAACTCTTTCGTGGTCTGTCCAAGAGATCACAGGGAAAATGGCAGAGAAGGGAACAAGGGACATTTCTGACTGGAATCTGATGAGCAGGACAAACCTAGAGCTTCGGGACAACATGTGCGCCACTAGGAGAACGTGGTTCTCTGTAAAATTCCAGCAGGGCCAAGCTAATTGCTCTGGAGAAAATACTTGTTGAGAGAAAGCAGGTAACAGGAGGCGATCCCTTCGGGGAAGCAAACCAAGTATTTCCCCTGGTCCTTTGTTTCTCTTGAAAATTTCTCAGGACTATTTCTAGATGGACTTTATGCAAGTGTAAGGTATTATCTCTAGAACCTAAGTAAAGGAAATGAATGTGATAACATCTGGGAGGGGAATGTGTGTGTGGTTACTGGAAGGTGATATAAAAAGAATGATAAAAAGAGGATGATACTGTTTTTAACTTGATACAAGAGAAAACAAGATCTTCCAGCACAATATTGCGCCCTTACCAAATGTCATTCCTCCACA
>PVLD010018202.1:0-39672 GCA_004027595.1 Dinomys branickii | reverse complement strand
AGCTCCCGCCCTGAACTCTTTCTGGGAGCACCTGGAGTCTCGGGGGCTTGGGCAAGCACCTCCTGTTCCTGGCAACAATGGGATGAACCCACAGACTTAAGGACTCACCCCGAACTATTAATGTGAGCACCAAGAGGGTCTCCTTACAGCTAGCACATGTGAACCTTGCATGAACCCATAGCAACGGATTAGAAGAAAAGCAGCAGACTGGGAGTCTGAAAAACAACAACATACTCCATACAGCAGATGTGAGAAAAATCCTCCAACTCTATTCTAGAACTAATCTTTAGTCTCAGTTCATACCCTGAACTAACACAGTGAGAATGGGTCAGAGAGATTTCAAGCCCTGACACCAAGCATCGTAAGTTCGTCCGGTGCCCAGCTGGAAGGGGTGGGGAACGGTAATGCTGGAGATCAGAAGGAGGTGGGAGGAGAAGAAAGGGCCTCTGGCATCAAGGCAATGGGACAGAGCCAAATGGGTCACCGAGGGTGCCCGATGGGGGCACGTGCCCCGCGGCTGCTCTGCTGTGGGCCCCGTGGCTGCTACACTGAGGGCACTGCTGAGGGCACCTCACGGACTGGACTCACCCCCACCCATAGCATGGCGACTGGGTGGAGCCAGTTGGTCTGCTGTGAGCATATGTGGTTTTCCACCTCCGACCATGGCAGTTTTATACACCCATGTATGTTATAGTTTAGTCTGAGGCAGCTTTATCTCTTCCCAAGGTGAGAGTCCAGCGGTATAGATAAACCCAGGTGTACAGTTATTATCACAGGGAAGATGACTGATTGAGTGGTAGGGCAACGGAGATGAGGGAGGAGAAAAATTGAATGATCAATTGGGCCATCATCTATGTAAGTGGGTAACAAAGGTGAAGGTAACATTATGTTGGACAGCATCCAGAGCTAATTCCATTGTATGTTTTCTATAATTCTGTATTTCCTCAATCGTTTTTGTATTAACAGAAGTGAGGATAACTTTATATTATACAGCATTCAGTGCAAATTCCCTACTATCTTCTCTTTAATATTTTTGTGTTAACTAATGTGATGATAACATTATGTAATACAACATCCAGTGCTAATTCCCTTCTATATACTGTATAATTTTGTCATATGTCTCCATTCTTTTGTCTTTAAAATAAAATTAAAAATAAATAAATAAATAAAAGGAAGCAATTTATTCAAAGATGGGGAAACTGGAGAAGTGGGAAGGAAGGAGGGGAAAGAGAGAGAGAGGGAGAGCGAGAGAGAGAGAGAGAGAGAGAGAGAGTTCTGTTCTGGATAAGTAGGGAGAAATTGAAAGAGAAATACTCCCCTTCTGGCCTTCTTTATATCTTCTCAGTGTTGTCCTCTATTGATTATCTTTTATTGATTTTATAACATTTCTATTTCTTACAATAACAACTGAAATTTATTGAAACTTGGAAATTGCTAGTACTCTGTCATAAAACTTTTATCTGACTGCTTGAGCGACACTTGTAGAGGGGACTGGGGATGAATGCTTCCTCCTCACTTCTAAGTAAGAAGTTTGGTTTGGTTGTCAACCCAATAACATGTGGGAGAGATTTCCACGTTACTGTGGGACAGGGTAGGAGTCCGGCCTCCCCATAGACCTCTACTCAGGTCTTCTGGCTCGAGGAGTAGTGCTTCCTCAGTGCCCCTAGGAGGTGGCGATAGAAACCTGCTAGGTTTCTCTGGAGAGCACTCTGGCAGATGGAGGGTGGGTACATATCTAGACTCTCCTCTCTGTTTTGATGGTGAGGGTGGTAATGAAGCCACTCGTGTGTGTGTGTGTGTGTGTGTGTGTGTGACTTTGGCTTTTATAGAGTACTTAATTACTAAAAGTATTTTGGTAGGATGCTCATTTTAATATTTCCATTAGGAAAAGATTTTTCTGAGGTTAAAAAATATATATCTGTTGGATGACCAATTTCTTCAGTTCCCAGTCCAGGGAACATGTGGTGAAAGAAGATGCCATTATGTCATTCTTTGGGTCCTCATGTCTTTAGATATTCTGGTTTCTTCTCTACATTTCTAAGTATCCTCTTGTGTTTCTTCTTATACAATAATGCAAGCAGCCTTAAAAGTATGTACTGGGAGTAACAGGAAAAATGTGTCTACTACATTTTCCCAATGGATACACTGAAAAAATAGATTATGAAATGAACGATTTGAGAGGATCTATTAAAAAAATGGAAGGTTGGAAAGTCACTCAGTAATAGTTTTCCAATGAATTCATCCTCTGTGTAGAGATTTGTAATCACTCATATTCAGTTTCACTCACAATGATAAAAATACAGAGCAAAAACATGATAATGAAGACCACAATAACAATGATCTGATCGGAGTTTCCTTTAAAGGAATTTCTTGAATAGTATTTCTTGAGGCAGTGCTAACGGATCAATGTAGCTAATCAGCTGTTTTACTTAAGCTTTCCTATGAGGCAACATTTACTTTCAGAGTAAGAGTTTTGAAAGCAGCTCCAGTTTTATTTTTTTTCCTGATATTTCTTCCCAAAGGTAATTAACTCCAGCTCAAGAATAGAAATGTTTAATCTCTGGACACTATGCAGATGAACTGCTGGGCTACATAGATTTTAACATATTTTCTAGCAAAATCATGTGTATCCAAATGTAGATTCTGGCAGTTAGTGGTACCATGTCAATTGGAAGAATTCCTAGGAGGACTCTGGAACACGAGTTCTTGCGTTGTAGCAGTAAACATAGTAGGCATAGCTTTTCAATAGTCGTAACAAAGTATGATCTGTGTAACATATTTTGTGTAATAAGTAATACAAGTGTAATATAAAACAGGTGACTAATATTGCTTAACTCTTTCAGTGTACCATATGTGATAAAATATAGCCAAATTGTAATTATTTCCATGACGGTATAGAAAATTTCCAGATATTTTAATACTATATTACCTGATTATGGGCTCTGATGCTACACATTTGAAGTGTATTGTGACCATATTTCTAGTTTATTACATAAATTGAATTATGAAAAAATAAATGAATATTCAAAAATCCTGGAAAGGAATCACTGTCTTTTTTATAAGAAGAAACTAGTCAATTAGGAAAGCATTTCCAAGAAATGTGTTCTGCTAAGTTAACGAAGCATTTGTGTTAACTCAGGCTTTGAGAGTCTGAGGTTCAGGAGTCCACATCTCCAGTGTTCCTTAACCGCTTCTTCATCATCTTGTTTTATAACTTATCTGAAACTTCCCAATGGAAAATGCAGCTTGTGGAGACCAGATGAAAAAACATACCCGACTAACCAGACAATCTAAAGTATTTGTCCTGATGTTGGACTAGTAACGTTAATTTCCTTTAGCACAAGGTAAATTTAAGTAATAAATAGAGTAGCTGACACACATATATGTGATAAAAACATGACTGAATATTAATATACCCTGGTCTCGATTTCTTATGGGCATCTGCTCCTAGGATGTACCCACTTGCGCTAGATACACTTACCTTAAATTTGTGTCCACCGTGATGAAACCGTCATTCATCACTGTCGCCACTCATTCTCTAAATCGTAGGGAAGAGATTATAACATGGCCATATTTGAGAAACGAAAACAAATGTATCTGAAAATATCTTTATTCCCCACCCAAACTAGACTACTAATATATCTGGCTAATTTTTTTTTAGATACTTCTTACTTATGTCTGACCTGTAGTGCAGCTGTGGAGGATTATTTTGTCATTCCTCACTTGGTATTTGGTGATCTCTTATTTTCTCTCTTTGTGTTTTTAAAATACCTCTTAGGAATTAGAGTTGGAATCCCTTATTTGGGTTCATTTATTGAAGAACTTTGCCCAGAATAACTGAATGACATTTGTAGGGAGAGCACTGCTGTGTTCTCCCTTTGTTTTCTCTTGGTCCTGTGTTCCTTTCTTCCGTGCTCATTTATGTGTATACTTTGCAGGCTACAGTGCCTAGGCTGCCCCCACTGCACACCATTTTGCTCCTCTTGCTCATAAAATGTTCCTTTTAACACATTGTGAGATTTTCTGAATTGTATTTCAAATTGTCTTTTATATTTTGGCCAGCACATCTTCAATTTCCAAGAATCTTCATTGCTTCATTTTATGACACTCAATTCTCTCTTAATGGACTGAGTATCGCTGTGCGTGTCTGTGATCAGGAAGTGATTAACCATAGTTCTACTTTTTCTGTAGTCAACAGTATCTTTATTTTCTTTGATCTTCTATTTTTCTGCTTATTCTTGCTCTCTTCTCTAGTTTTTGGACCTCTCTTTAAACACATGGTGCCCTTTGCTATCTATGTGTGATCCAGTATGAATGAGTGGATGTGGTGTGGCAGCTCTTTCCTAGTGGGAAGGTTTGCTGATTTGCGGGAGTCCCTTCATGATGGATTGTTGGCAAGATATTTTTTTCCCCTTTGGAGTACTCCTCAAGTGTGTGTGCATATTTTTGTTGTTGCTTTCATTTTCTCAGACAAAAATTATTTCACTTTTTATTTGCAAGATTCAATCTTGATTGAATCTAGTGAGAGTTCTGATAGGAGCCTGGGGAAAAATTGTATAATAATATTTAATGTGCAAACTTTTAAATAATTTTCCCACTTTGAGACCTACAACACACCTTCCTCTCTACTTTGTTGTCAGTTTCATAGTCTCAAAAGTGAAAGCCCTCTGCCTCAACTCCCACATAACCACTTTGTAGATCCAGTTGGTGAAAAAAAGTTTAACAGCTCTGACTTTTCTGAAAGCTGATTTTTCAGCCAAGATATTTTATTCATGTCTTAGCACTCAGCTTCCTGATGACCTTGCACCTGAGTCTAGTTGTAATTTTGTATAAATTTCTCCATTGTTCTTTGTATCTTTTCTAGAAGACTTAAATGAGGCTTTGTTTAGTTTATTAGCTCACAATTCAATTTGATTTCCAAATTCTGAATTTTGTTGTAATTTGTCTGTTATTATCTATTCTTGCATTCATTTTCACTTTGTTAGTTTGAACATTCAAAAATTATACTGTCTTCATTTCATGGAGATTCAGAGTACACACAGCCCGATAACAGTGTTTAGCTAAAATGCAAAAAGCTGTCTGCTTCTCTCTATCTGCAGTTTTTTCCTGGCTCCCATTTTTTTCCCCTGGACAAGACTGTCCTATAAAACAAAGTTAAACATAGTTTTGATCAGTACACTGCAGAATAGTGTAATCCCGAGTCATTATTCAAATTGAATAATTTATTCAGTTTGAATAATGACTATTTTAGAAACGAATGAACACCATTGAATGTTATATGAGATCATTTGGTGTAATTGTTTAATTAGTGGAAATGAAGTAGTGCAACATTGAAGGACTTGAATACATATTTTGAGGATATTGGAACTATGGCTCAAAGCCAGCTCAGGGCAATTCACATTTTAAAGTAGTGAAATGATAAATTTTTCTTTTTTCCCCTTTTATAAACTTTGCATCTTGATTGAAGCACAGACATCTGCCTTTTTCCAGATAGCAAGAACTTCGGTTGCTGTGGTAACATATTGACTGGGGAACTTAAAATAAAGGTGGCTCATTTCCAAATCATTTCCTTTTTACTCTTTTTCTCCACAAAAAAGGCACACGCTGGCAGGAAAGCTGTATTGGAGTCTTTGCAGTCAATAAACCTGTTGTTTGTTGAAGGATTACTTCTCAAAACTTGCAGGCTAAGCAGGTGAAAAAATGCACATTTGGCTTTCATATGAAAGCCTACGCAATCTCCTTCTAAAACCAGTTTTCTTTCTTCTTCCTTCCTTCCTTCTTCTGTCCTTCCTTTATTCCATCTTTCCTTCCTTTCTCCTTTTTATTTTTTTAAAATTGTGATGTCGGGGCCCAGGATGTGTGTCGAAGGAGGAGGGGGAAAATGCTCAAGCACAGCCTGGTTGCTAGGGCTTGAAAAGATTGTTATTTGTAGCTAACACTAAGTTATTCCAAGATGCACTCAGCCTTCGAAGCAAACAAGTTCTAAATTTTTCAGAGAGGCATGGATGGAATCTTCCAACATGTGAAAATAATCTTTTGACATTTTGGAGTGCACGAATCTTTGTGCATTACGTCTCATGAAATGCAGGCAGGAGGGAAAGGAGTTAATTTCTTCTAATTGAGGACATGGGACCAGCATTATAAAACACCGAAAAGTGAACGAATTGGTCTCTTAAAGCTCCTACACTATAATAACATTGGCACTGACCATTTTACCAGACAGCCAGTCTCAGAGCATGGTGGAAACATTGGCTGGAAGGATGTGCTGATGTTCTGAGGATATCAGGAGGCACGAGAGACACATCACCATTACCAAAATAGGACAGATAATTGAACAGGACTGTAATTAAGTAGTGTCAATTCCAAATAGTTCTGCCCTCTGAAATTTCCCTGTGTGCTTTTAGTCTATACAAAGATTTATGTTAAAAAGTAACTGCTTTACAACCTTGTTCAAATAAAATAAATGTGCATCGAGTAGTTATGTGGAAGCTATCCACCTGACAAGAGAGTTGGCAAAAGAATCAAATCAGTTAATCTATAAATAAACCATATCACAATAAGATCACTTTTAAATCGAGTCACATCCTCATTTTTACTGCTCTACTACATTTATTTGTGTAGTTTTTTAAAAACGGCACTATTTCCAAGAGAGTTCGTTTAAAAAATAGTGTTATATGACAGAGCTTTAACAATACGAATATAAATTTTTTAATGTACTCACAGAATTTAGCATGAAATATACTATAAGAAACTTAGGTGTTATTATTAAATGACAGCATACCTTAAGAATATGTCGAGTACTTAAAACTCCTTTACTGAGGGAGTTATTTGATTGCTGTTAATTTTATTTAATTTCCTTAATAGGTAATGAATATGTGCATTTGACTGCCAATAGATATATATATATCACACCACATATTATAGAACAGGCAGAAATCAGCAAATATGCCATTCCTTAAAAAGCAAGTTTAAAACAAAAGAAAATTTAAGACATATTATGTACAGGTACAAATTCCATATTATGAATGTAACCATTATTTATTGCAAATACTTACTAATAAGAAATGGAAAATAAAGACAGAATAGAGCAATTAAGTTAAATGACAGATAAAGGACTAAGCATGGATGACTAATGATACATCGATTTCTATCTATTTAATATTTTCAAAATAAAAACATTAGATATCATTCATCTCTAGGAATTAGTAATAGGGAATCTACAATGGCACAAGTAAAGAAGAAATACAATATTCTGAGATTTTAACAAAACTAGTTCTAAAAACACAAGACAGTCAACTAAATCATGTTGGTGAAAGGCATAATGTCTCTCAGGTTGGGGGGGGGTCAATATGTGGTGCCTTTGTATAAGTTAGAAAATCATCTTTACTCCTTTATTTTTAGAAAAGGTCATTTGAAATTGTTATCATTTTTTTATGAAATGTCTGCTAAAATTCATCAGAATTTAGCTATGTGAGAGTTTTCTCTGCGGGATAGCCTATACTTGTGAATTTAATTTTTCAAATAAATGTGGATAGTGAGACATGATTTTTCTCTTTTGCTCAATTTGATTGTCATGGAATTACATAGGTTGTCTTTTTTCAAAAGTACTGGCTTAAACTTACTCAGACTCATTACCTTTTTTATTGAAAAAGTAAAACGGAATTTTATAACAAAATAAAATAATGGAGGACAGCAATAGTCAATACATTCCATAGTCATCTTTAAAGTAGTTAGATTACAAGATATAAGCATAAAAATTATTCAGTCAATAACACAAAGCCTCCTTTTCAATGAACTAAGAGCCAGTAATACTAGAGCTGTGTTGCATTTTTCTCCCTTTTCCATTCCTTCCTTTCCCCTTTTCACTCTCCTAGTTCCTTTTTAAGTTTGAACAATTACTTCTCATCTCACAATATCTATTGTACATTCTAGACCTAATTTACTGTCTCAATTTCTCACACCAGGAAGACAATATGATGTTTGCACATGTGAGTATGTTTTCCTTCACTTATGAGTATGGTCTCAATTTGTATCCATTTACCTAAGTCTCAAGATTCCTTCTTTATGGCCAAATAGTATTCCATTGTATAAAAATACCACATCTTTTTTTATCCATCCTTCAGTTGATGGCATTTGGGTTGTTTCCATGATGTAACTGTTCCAAACTGTGCTGCTATATAAACATTATCGCTGTGGTATGATGTTTTTTAATCTTCTGGGAAGATACCCAGAAGGGGAAAAGCTGAGTCAAATGGAGCCTCTTATCTTAGTTTTGTGAGGACTCTCCACACTGATGTCCATAGTGGCTGCACCAGCTTTCACTTCTGTCAGCAGTGGAGAAGTGTTTCTTTTCCCCCACATACTCTCCCGTATTTGTTATTGGCTGATTTCTTGATTATATCCATTCTTTGTAGGATGCGATAAAATCTCAGTGTTTTTCAATTTGTATCTTTTGAATGACCAGTGATGTTGAACAATTTTTGCTATATTTATTTTCCATTTCTATTTCTTCATCTGAGAAGTATGTATTCACCTCAGGTGTCAACTTTTGGATTCAGTCTTTACATTTAGGAGTATCTGATTTTTCTCAATTTGTTATATGTTTTAGATTTATGCCCTTTATCTGAGGTATGATTGGCTAAACTTTTTTCCTGTAGTGTAGGTTGTCTTTTCACATTTTTGGTGATTTCCTTTGATGTGAAAATGCTTTTAATAAAATTAGATCCCAGTTTTTGATCCTTTGAAGTATTTCCTGTGCAGTTTGGGCTTTATCAATAAACTCCCTCCCTACTACTATATCTTCAAGATTTCTACCTACTTTCTCTTCCAGTAAATTGAGTGTTTCTGTTTTATTGTTTAGATCGTTGATCTATTTTGACTTTAGTTTATTGTATGGTGATAGACATGGGTCTAATTTTAGTCTTTGGCATGCGGAGCACCAGTTTGTCCACCAGCATTTATTAAAGAGGTTATCTTTCTTCCAGGGAACAGGTTTGGTTCCTTTGTCAAACATAAGATTGCTGAGTATGTTTGTAGTTCTGTCTACATCTTTTTATCTGTTCCATTGATCTTCCTGTCTCTGTTTTGTTTTTGGCCAGGACCATGCTAATTTTATCACAGTAGCTTTGTAGTATAATTTCAAGTTAGGGGTTGTGATACCGCCTGTTCTATCTTTGTTGCCTAGGATTGCCTTTGCAATCGTAGGTCTCTTCTGGTTCCAGATGAATTTTAGGAGTATTTTCTCTACTTCTGTGAAGTATGCTAATGGCATTTTGATTGAGATTGAATTAAATCTGTATAACAATTTTGGAAGTATGGGCATTTTCACTATATTGGTTCTTCCTATCCATGATATCTTTCTATTTTCTGATATCCTCTTCAATCTCCTTTTTCAGAGTACTGTAATTTTCAATATATGGTTCTTTTACTTCCTCTGTTAGATGATTTCTAAGTATTTCATTTTTGGGGTACTATTGTGAAGAGTGTAGTTTCCATAATATCTCTCTCATTGAGCTTATTATTTTTGTACAGTGATGTTATTGAGTTTTGAGGATAATTTTGTATCCAGCTATGTTACTTAACTTGCTTATTAAATCTAGAAGTCATTTGGTGGAGTTTTAGGGTCTTCTAAGTAGAGTATCATGTCATATGCAAATAATGATAATTTCATTTCTTCTTTTCCTACCCTCATTCTTTTTACTTCTGTTTCTTGACTGATTGCTCTGGCTAGTGTGTCCAGGACTACATTGAATAGGAAAGGTGACAGTGGACATCCTTTTCTTGTTCCTGATTTTAGAGTGAAAATTTTCAGTTTTTGTCTAGTTAGGGTGATATTGGATGTTGGCTTGTTATAGATGGCTTTTATCATATTTAGGTAAAGACTATCTATTACGATTATCTGTAGAGGTTTTTAAAAAAATTATTAATGAGTGTTGGACGTTGTGAAAACCTTTTTTCAACATCTGTTGAGATGAATATAGGAATTTTGTCTTTGGCTTGGTTGATACAGTGCATTATGTTTATTGATTTTCATATGTTGAACCATCCCTGTGTTTCTGGGATGAATCCCACTTGGTCATGGTGTATAATCTCCTTGATGATTTGATGCATTCTTTTTGTTAGTATCTTATTAAGAATTTTTGCCTCTATGCTGATTAGGGAGCTTGGTCTCCAGTTCTTTTTGGTTGGGTCTTACTCTGGTTTTGTTATCAGGGTAACTTGATAGTGTTGATCAGGGTACTTGCCTCCAGGAATCAGTTAAGGAGGATTGCTTCCTTTTCAATTTCATGAAAAAGATTGAGGAATGTTGGTGTTAAACTTGTATTTATATTTCTTGTAAAACTCAGCAGTGGATCAATCAGGACCTGGGATTTTGTCAGTAAGTTTTAAATTATGTTTTCTCTTTATACTTTCATTTTCTTTGTGATATACAGTAACATCTTAGTGATAGAGGTAATTTATTTTTCTTCCTTTGTAAGTAAATTTAGCTGGTGTTTCATCAATTTTTTTGAATTTTAAAAGCATACTTTACCTTTTTTGACTTTTATAGTGCTTGCCTATTTATTATGTTGATTTCTGAGATTATCTTTATTATACATTTACTTTTCTAGAAGAATGCCAATTTTTCTATTTTTGAATTCTTTTTTTTACCATATGCAGTAGGCATTTTTTATTTTTTAAGTTTATTTTAAAAATAAAAGAAGAAAACATATTAACAGACATCCATTTACAAAATAGCATAAGAATAATACAAACAATACAGAGTTACAGACAAAGTAGTAGGAAATGGTGGTTTTATTACATATTGATATCTTCAAAGTAGTTTCTCAGGAAAACAAATAGAGACATGAAAGATTGATCAAACAAGTAATCATTAACTGTTCCTTTCAGTAAAGCAATAGAAGATAGTAGTGCAACTGTTAGATATCCTGTATATACGTACATATATAATTTCCCCTTCTTTCCCACACCCCAGTTGCCCATTACTTTTCAGCGTTTTCCTTTCATTTCACAATGTCTATCATACTTCCTAATTTTTATTCACTCCGTCAGGTTCTTACAGTAGTGAGACAATACATTGCTTACACATACAGGTCTGCTTTATTTCACTTATGAGTATGGTCTCTAGTTGTGACCATTTTCCTATACAATCCTCAAAATGATCTTTCTTTATAGCTGAGTAATATTCCACTATATAAAATTACCAAAAATATTTTTATCCAATCCTCAGGGATGAACATTTGGGTTGCTTCTGCAATTTGGCTATTATAAATTATGCTGCTATGAACACGGGAGCATATATATTGCTGTGATATGATGCTTTCAGACCTTCTGGGAAAATACCCAGAGAGGGAATAGCTGGGTTGAATGAGACCTCTAGGCATAGCTTGCTGAGGAATCTCCAAACTGATTTCCACAGTGGTTTCACCAGTCTGTATTCCCATCAGCAGTGGAGAAGAGTTTTTATTTCTCCACGGCTTTGCCAGCTTTTGTTATTGGTTGATTTCTTAGTGATAACCACTCTTACTGGGGTGAGGTGAAATCTAATGTTTTAATTTGCATTTCCCTAATGACCAATGATGTTGAATTTTTTTAATGTATTTTTTTGGCATTTGTATTTCTTTATCTGACAAGTGTGTATTCATCACAGATGCGCATTTTTGGATTGGGCCTTTAAATTTGGAGGGACTGAAGTTTTTTAAATTCTTTATGTTTTCTAGATAAAAGACCTTTGTCTGAGAGACAGTCAGATAAATTTTTTTCCTAATCTGTGGGTTTTAATTTTACTGTCCTGCTGATTTCTTTAGATGTGCAGAAACTTCAGTAGGATGAGATTTCAGTTTTCGATTTTTTGAAGTGTTTCATGGGCAGTTTGGTTTTTGTTCATGAACTCTCTGCCTACCCCTATGTCTTCAAGGTTTTTACCTACTTTCTCTTCCAATAGATTTAGTGTTTCTGTTTTAATATTGAGATCTGTGATCCATTTTGACTTGAGTTTGGTGCATGGTGATAAACTTGGGTCTATTTTCAGTCTTTGGCAGGTGGCAAACCAGTTTTTCCAGCACCATTTATTAAAGCAGCTATTGCTCTTCCAGTGAGTTTGTTTAGCCTCTTTATCAAAGATTAGATGGCTGAGTGTGTTTGTGGTTGTGTCTGTGTCTTCCGGTCTGTTCCTTTGATCTTCTGGTCCATTTTTTGGCCAGTACCATGTTGATTTTATTACAGTAGCTTTGTAGTATAATTTAAGAGCAAGGATTATAATTCCACCTGGCTTGTCCTTGTTGCCCAGGATTGCTTTTGCTCTTCTAGGTCTCCTCTGGTTCCAGATGAATTTAAGGACTGTTGTCTCTAGATCTGTGAGGTATGCTAAGGTAGTTTAATGGGAATCGCATTGAATCTGTACAACAATTTTGGTAGCACGGCCATTTTCACAGTGTTGGTTGTTCCTGTCCATGAGCAAGGAATATTTTTCCATTTATTGAAATCCTCTTTGATCTCTTTTTTCAGAGTACTGTAGTTTTCATTGAATAGATCTTTCACTTCTTTTGTTAGATTGATCCTTAAATACTTCAATTTCTTGGATGCTATTGTGAAATGTATGGTTTCTTTAATTTCTCTCTGTCTGTTGTTTGTGTACAGGAATGCTATTGATTTTTGAGTGTCGACTTTGTTTCCAGCTACACTGTTGAAGTTTTTGACTAATTTAAGGAGTCTTCTTGTGGAGGTTTTGGGTCTTCCATGTGAAGTATGATGTCATCTGCACATAGTGAAAATTTCACTTCTTCCATTCTTATCTTTACTCTTTCCTATTTCTCTCTCTTGTATAATTGCTCTGGCTAAGGCTTCTAGAACTCTGTTTAATAGGAATCATGACAGTGGATATCCCTGTCTTTTTTCTGATTTCAAAGTAAAAGATCTTAGTTTTTATCCATTTAATATGATGTTGGCTGTTGGTTTGTCATAGATGGCTTTGATCAGATGGAGGTAAAGGCCGTCTATTCCTATATTCTATAGAGTTTTTATCATCAGTTCACGTTGGATTTTGTTGAAAGCTTTTTCTGCATCTATTGAGATGATCATGTGGTTCTCATCTTTGGCTCTATTGATATGGTGTATACCATTCACTGATTTGCAAATATTGAAGCGTCCTTGCATTCCTGGAATGAATTCAGGACTTGCTCATGGTGTATGATTTTCTCGATAACTTACTGCACTGCATTTGCTAGTATTTTATTGATTATCTTTGGATCTATATTTATTAGGGAGATTGGTCTGTAGTTCTTTTTCTTGGTTAGGGCCTTCTTTGGTTTTGGTATCAGTATAATACTTGCCTCCAGAAATGAGTCAAGGAGAATTGCTTCCTTTTCAATTTCACTGAAGAGTTTGAGGAGTGTTGGTATTAAATCTTCTCTGAATTTCTTGTAAAATTCTGCTGTGAATCCATCCGGGCCTGGGATTTTCTTTGTTGGTAAGGTTTTAATCATATTTTCAATATCATTAATTGATATTGGGTTGTTCAGGATTTTTATAGCTTCTTGACTCCATCTTGGGAATTTATACATATCTAAGAATCTGTCCATTTCTTCTGTGTTTTCTATCATATGGGAGTAAAGATTTTCAAAGTAGGAATTAATGATCTCCTGAATTTCTGTGGATTCTGTAGTAAATTCATCCTTTTTACTCCTGATTGCATGAATTTGAATTCTTTCCCTTCGTTTTTTGATAAGCTTGGCTAGAAGTTTATCAATTTTATTTATTATTTCAAAGAACCAACTCTTTGATTCATTTATTTTTTGTAGTGTTTTCTTCTTTTCAATTGCATTAATTTCTGGCTTGTTTTTTATAATCTCCCTTCTTTGGGCTTTTGGCTTGACTTGTTCTTTTTCTAAAAGTTTGAGGTGCAGCATTAGGCTATTTATTTGCTCTTTTTCTGTTTATATTATCTGTGAGTTCACCGCTATAAATTTCCCTCTGAGGACTGCTTTCATTGTATCCCACAGATTCCAGTAAATTATATCTACATTTTCATTTGTTTGTAGGTATTTTTAAATTTCTTCTGTGACTCATTGGTTGTTCAGGAGGTTGTTGTTTAATTTCCAAGTGTTTATGGAATTTTTGGAGTTCCTTTTGTCAATAATTTCCAATTTCACTGCACTGTGGTCAGATATATCGATGGAGTAATTTGAATTCTTTTGCATTTATATAGATATGCTTTTTGGGCTACATTGTGGTCTATTTTAGAGAAAGTCCCATGTGTAGCTGAGAGAAATGTGTGTTCTAATGTTGGGTGGAACACTGTGTTACATGTACTAAATCCATTTGTTCACAGATTTGGTTCAGATCTGTTTTTTCTTTGCTGATATTTTGTCTAGGTGACCTATCTCTCTGAGTCAAGGGGATGTTCAAGTCCATACTTATTGTTTTGCTTTGTTTTATTTTTATGTATGTTGGCATTTTGCAGTCATTCTTTTTTTGAAATTCTCCTTAAAATAAAAAAGAAAAAAATAAATAACTAGAGCTTATATAGCAAAAAGTACCTAAACATTTATAAGATTGAAAGATGTAAGTAATATTTAAAATATATAGGAAATTATGGCAGAATTTATAAAAGGTGTGATAAATACACCTTTAAGGTATAAATTGAATGAGTGTATATTTGAAGAAAAGACACATTGCCCTTAATCCCCTTCCAAGTAGTCCCTCCTTTGAACGTTCTTATCTCACCAGGCTTGCCACTTCCTGAGACAGTTCTGGAAATCCTCTTTCACAGGTGTCTTCAGTGGCCCTACTGTAGCTGCCATGATGTTCTGAATCAATTCAAATCATTTATCTCTTATCATCCTTTTGACTTTAGGAAAGAGCTAGAAGTGAAACAGTGCAAGGTCCAATGAATAAGGTGAGTGAGGACACACCATGGTGTTTCTTCAAGTCGTCTTTCCATTGGCTGGTACCCAGCTGCGACCTTCCCCATACTTTTGATCACACTTCATAGAAACATTCACAAAGGAGGACTTTTAGGACTGCTCCAGCAAGTGGCAGCAGTGACGGAATGAGAATGTTTGAAGTGAGGGGGAGCATTTTGAGGCACTTAGTGGCAATGGTCTTTCACTAGAATATGTTTTTAACGTTTAAAAACACACCTTATATTTGACTGCTCCTTGTAAATGTAATCAAACCACAAATGTTCCTTTAAGGCAGTAATAATGTTTCCAGTGAGAAAGGAAAAATAAAATGCAAGCTATCTCAATAAGGACTAGCCAGTGGGGTAAGATAGTACTCAGTATGGTCAAGGCACGGGAACAAAAGTAATTACTGTAAAAAAGAACATATTTTCTCCAGTAATCTTACAAAGAAAAATATTGTTGCTTTTAATGTGGATGGAACTTGAAAACCTTCTGCTAAGTGAAAAAGACTCATGCAGAAAGAAAAGTGCAAGTGTTCTCACTTTTACCTCGAAGCTAAAAATCTGAAATACGATTTTCATTAGGTTAGATTTGTGGAAGGCATTATATATCTCATTTCACTTTCAACTTACAATGAAGCTATTGGAACACAATCCCACTTTAAATTAAAGAGCATCTGTATTCTACTCATTCTGTTCATGTCATTTAAATTGTATTTACATGATGACTGTGGGGTGAGATTCAATGTAAAACAAACTAAATTTAGTAAATAACATACCCACTTTTCATTGTAGTTATATTTGTCAGAAAGGGAAATAGTAAATGAATCTTTCATAGCCAGTTTTTTTCATGTATTGTGATCCCATGGACCCTACCATACTCAGGAGAGTCATTATCTTGTTGCACAATAGAAATCTCAAAGCCCAGGGAGGAAAGAAGCAATTTATACTCTTCAAGCTGCAGCTTCAGGCTGTAGACTGATTCTGCATCATTACTGCTCTTCAGACTCATTTTGAAAGTAATTTGAACACGGTTGTTATACTAAGAATACATTTTAAAAATTAGTTTACACAGCCCTAAACTCTGTAATGATAAGACATGTAGTTCATAAATGATAGCTATTGCTTCTTTAAAGAGCTGTATAAGAAAAGAGTAATTTTAAAATTATATTTATTTTGACATCACAGTTCATTTGCATCAAATGACAATTTATGATTTTTGTAGAGATAACACTGCATTTAATTAAGATTCAAATTTTGATTTTGTGTTTTCGTGAAATAAATAGGTTAATAGTTTTTTAAAAGCTAAATTGTGTACTAAAAATACAATTATATAACTACAGAGGTGGGTATTTTTGCAGCTGTATATATTTTACTTCTCTCTGAATCAGCCACCTTTATAGCCATTTGTAAATGCTCTATGTTTTTTATCTTATTTATTTCTTCATTGTGGTATCTGTAAAATGATAATAATCAAAACCAAAACCATTTGTAATTTCAAGCATAAATTTAGTGAGTATAAAATTATGGAATGCATTTATTCTTCAGTTTCAGACATCTTGACCTGGATAGAAGGTTCTAAATTTTAAAGTGAAGCTGTTGTATTAAGAATCATATTCTGACCAATTTCCAGGATAATGTGTTTAAGTTTTCTTATTTAATATTTTGCTGCCTTTTCTTTCTGTGCTGTCCTCTAAATTAATGAGCTTGTTCTAGTTTATAAACCCATGATGAAAAGAATTGAACTTTTAAAGAAGCCATTCATTTTATGCTGGTAGGATTTTCTTTTCACCCAAGGACTATTTGTTAATATCTGGAGAAACATTGGGCTGTCATTAAAACTGAGGGGAGAGCAAAGGTAAATTTAATGCAGAGAGAGAAGCTGCTAAACTTCGAATGATGCATGGAATACTGCTCTGCTGCAATGAATAGTCAGATTCATGTATTCAATGCCAGTGTTTAGAAGGCAGTCTATGAAGTATCTGCATGTGTTTTTGGTTTCATGGCTTGTACTAAAGTGAGGTAAATTTAATCTTGTTATTCTAAATGACATCAGGAGGGATGACACAAAGCTCAAATCAAAAACTCAAAGCCCAAATTAGAAGAAAATCAATAGGTGATAATAGTAACTGTAAAGTAGTTTGAATTTCAATACGTTGGAATCCAAAATTTTAGATGCTTTGTTGAACAATATCTTGGCTATCTCAGCACAACTGAAAGCTAAGCATGTTGAAGTCTTATAGTCCAAATCATGTGGCATGTGGAATTTAGGAGAACGAACCTTGTCTGTAATATTGCTCAAGGAAAATAAGGTTTTGATTCAGGTAGGGAGGGAACATGAGCATGATGGAAAGGTTTAGTGGATAGATTGAAGGTCTTCCAAATGAAAGTGGGCTTGGGGAGAGTGCGCTGCAAGAGAAGCTCTCCACAGAGGGAGAGACAGGAAGAGGACACAGGTTATTTGCACACAGTGACATAAGTGCCTTACATTGTTTGCCTCATTTGTGATATGAGCTTTTAAAAATTTGCTCAGTTTTTGAAGCAATAAATTCACATCAGAGTGGTGGATGACAGTAAAAGAAGGAGATTCTAGCAAGTGTCTCAGTATGAAACAGATAAAGAATATAGTGGTATAGTTGGTTGTGTTGAAAAATGTGAGAGATTCAGTGCAAACCATCTCAATGAAGACATTCCTTGGATAGTTGAAAACATAGATTCTATACCACTGAGAGATAGGAAGCAACTTGAGGATGACAGGAACCCTACACTTGTTGAATATTATTTAAAACTGATGACACTATTATGGGTTAGAGAAAAATACTGTGCCAAATTATCTGTAAATCACGGAAGATTTTAGAGGGTTATGCCTTATTGGAGTTACTGAAAACCTTTCATAATTAGGAGTGGGGGTAAAGGACCAATTTCAGAAATTGAATCAGAAATAATGAAGAGATTTCAGCATGGGAAACTCTGGTTTGATGGTCTCTTTCTCAGAAAGGAAGGTGTAGTGCTTAAATCTAAGAAAAAAATAGTATTTCTCTATCACATATGTAGAACTATGTGGTTAGTTACCAAATGCCTAGGAACAGCACCAAATCAGCTCTCCATTGTGGCACAATGTTGGGATGAATTTAGGCTTCAAACAGTGATAAAGAGATGAGCCCACCTTGAGGAATGAAGAAGAGGAGAGTGAGGGGAAGGGAGTTCTGAGTGCCGGCTATTTCATGGGCGTTATCCTAGGCCCTGCTCACGTGATACCCCATTAAAGAGATATATTTTCCTTAGGGACACTTTACTGATGACAAACCTGAGAATCAGCAAATGCTCCTTTTCATTCATCTAGCTTGTAGAAAACTTGGAGAAAAATCTCATGGCTTTGGGGAAATGAGACAAATACCAACAATGTTCATGGGATCTGAAGGCCTGTTGTCCAGCTTTCATATGCTTCCGACAGACCCTATTCACCTTTCACTCCCTTATCCGGACTTCTGTTCACATGCACTACTTCTTAGACAACTCATGAACTGAAAGGCTGCTTTCTCTTTTTCCCCGAGTGATTATTTTCTTGGTATTTTTCTAGGGTTTGGTTTAATTTATCTCAGCGGAATCACAGTAATACCTCCAAGTCATCAGGTGATGTATGGTTTTCATGATCACCTTTACAATCTATATCTCAGATTAACATTCTTTAAACTTCCAGAAGTTCTCTAGGAGAAAATCTTGACTCTTTCAATGTAGTTTAAAGTAAAAGATGCTGAATTTTCTGTTTAAATACTTATTCCAAAGTGATTTAATCTTAAAATAAAAGGTTTTTAAATTATAATTGAATATTTATTTAGTAAACCAAATGAAAAGGAGGGGGGCTGAAAGTAGCTAAATTGTGGAACACTTGCTTGCCATGTGTGAGTCCCTGGATGAAATGCCAGTTCTGCAAAAAAAGCAAAAAAAAAAAAAAAAAGAAAGAAAGAAAGAAAGAAAGAAAACAAACCCAGAGTGGTGAAGGATCTTTTGATATGATTAAATCTATCATAAAGGGCTTATGTGAAGTGTGTAATTTTTTATTCATATCAGAAGTAAAAGTGCAATTATTTCAATAATATAAACCCCAAATTTCCAAGATGAACTGATCTGGAGTGGTTTTGAAGAGCACTCATCTTTCCACCATATTTTCAGTACTAGGAACATGATAGGTTTGCAGTGATATAGTCATGTCACAATTGTCATGGGTTTATTAGTCTTAGGTAAAAACTATCCTATGTACCAAGTTTTATGTTGAACACATCAACTTCATGTTTTAGCCTGTTCAGGTTGCTATAACAAAAATATTGTAAAACAAGTCCGTTATAAACAATAGGAATTTGTTTCTTCAAATTCTGGAGGCTAGAATTCTGGAAGGCAGCTACAACATCACCGTAGTACCAATATGTGGAGGCTAGAATTCTGAAACCACAGCATCAGAAATTTGGTGTCTGTTGAGAGCTTGTTTTATTGATAATAACCTCATGTGGACAGGAGATCAGGCTCTCTCTAGCACTTTGTGTGCACACTAATCGTATTTATGTGCGTTTTGCTATGTGAACTAATCACTTCTTAGAAGCTCCACCTTTTAATATCATCGCCATGAGGACTAGCATTTGAACATATAGATTCTGGAAGGACACAAAAGCAATTGAGATGATTACACTTTAGAATATTGTTTTTACTCTGTAAGGACCAAATCAATAATGTCTGGCCTGAGGAGGGCTGGTCTCAGCAACTCTGTAGAAAAAGACAGGAAATCTGATGAAATAGAGATAAAAGTTTGGGCTAAAGATGACGCCCTTTACTCAGTTCCCATTTACTCTTGCCATTTATGAAAAGGAAATAAATGTGAGAGGTCTATAATTTTTCAAGCAAGAAAATAGTTTTGAAAGAAGTGGAAATATTTTCCTCTTTTAAATTGAAAATATATATGAATTTCCCATCTTCCTTTAAGGAACAATTAAATCATCTTTCAATCTGACAAGGTTTAAACACTGCTTTGCGGTCCACACTGTCTGCTTTTCTAACTTGAATTTATGTTCTCCCCAAAGCAAAACCAGTCTGTGAATAAAAAAAAACTTACATTTTTCTTGGTCAAAAATTATAGCATACATATACTGAATGTAGTATGACATTTATGATAGAAAAACTTAGAATCAACTTAAAATGTTGTCAATAATGATACAGCTCCAAATTCTGATGTCTGGAAAATTTCAAAACATAAACTGAGTAATCTCATTTTTAGAAGTTTATTCACATTTTTCATGCTCCTAAAACTTTTCTGAACTTCAATAATCATTTTTATGCGTAAATTGACAATTGTGGGCCATCAGACATAAGAGAAAATGCCTCATGAGAACGAAAGCCCCACCCCCACCCCCTCCGCTTGATTACGTTACAGCAGGACGCAGAGGGCCGTGCTTTTGCCTGTGGCACCGTTTGACTGACATGCCACTGATAAGGCCACAAACCACGGACGGAGTATTTCCAAAACTATCCAGAGAGACTGGAGAGCAAGCCAAATCAAGCGAGCTCCTCAGAAGAATTACCCTTGGAAGAAAGGGTAGCATGGAGTGAGCGTCCCACTTTGTAAACATTCTTTCTGTGGCTGTCAGGCTGAACTTCTGTAGTAGTACAAGGTATTGCTTAAGGATTTTGTATTGTGAAAAGTATTTATTTCTGACTATGGATTTTTTAAAGAAAGGGTATGTGGAATGCCCCGCAGTGAACCTAAGAAGTTCCCTTGCATAAGAATTTTTAAAAGATAAAGAAATACCACACATTAGTAAGGAAATTTTGTTTGCACAGGTGTATAAAAGATACAGAAATGAAATGGAGTCAATTATGTTAAAAATAAATTTAACAGTAATGGAATTGAGTAAACACACTCACATATACTACTGCGTGCCATACCCTAAGTAGTCACTCATCCAGCCATCTTAATAACCCTACAGAGTACTTATTATTTTACATGTGAAGGTTGAGAGCACAAAGGGGTTATGTAACTTCAGCAAAGTCTCATAACTAAGAAATGATTATACCACTGTGAACTGATAAAACAAGACAATATTATCTCCCCGCATAATTTCTTATACAATATATTGCTCATTATGAATCTATGATGTTGTCTCTCTGTAAAGATTATGAGCAGACTCTCCTTTTCTCTTTTACATGAGTAGAAAGTCTCCTTTACTTCTTGGCTTTAAGACGTCTCTACTTAGGAAGCACATGACATTGTTAAAGACAAAGATTATTGATACTTTTTAAAACATGTTAAGGAAAATTTGACTCAGGACTATCATGATGGGTACAGTGACCACTGCATCAAAGTTTTCACATGATGGATACAGACTGGATTCCACTGTGCGCATAGTGTGGGAAAGTGTAATTTACAGCCAGAGCATAGTGCATGTACAGTGGTTGTAGGAAGTGGATAGAAAATTAATGCAAGGAAATATAAGGAGTAAGAGGCAGTCTAGGGAAATCAAACTAACATCCTCTGTTTTGAAGATTCTTGCTAAAAACAGACCGGAGTCACCTGGGGGTGTATGGAGATGAGGAACGTAATAAGCTCTTAAGGATAGGGGACTGTTATGGCCTGGATATGATTTGAGTTTGTCCTTTGAAGTTTCATGAACTGGAAGCTTGGCCCACAGTGTGGCAATCATGAGTTGGTAGGTTTGTAAACAAAGGGGACCCATTGGGAAGTTCTGCCTTGGGAGGAACTGTAATTCTTGTGAGACCCTGGGTAGTTCTCAGGAAAGGATTGTTGTAGGAGAACAAGCTGACCCTTTCACCATTCCAGGTATGTTCCCACCACTGTGGTGCTGCTGGCCAGAAAGCACTCACCACAGCTGAGCCAGTGCCACCGTCACACCTTTCATCTCTAGATATCTAAGCTAAATGAGCCGCTTTCTTTACCAATTATCCAGACTCAGGTATTTCCATTAAAATAACAAAAAATGAACTGTGTAGAGTTTCCTGCTAGAATGTAAACCCCACCTTGGCAAGGTTCTTCACTAAAACTGAATTTTACAAAGCATTGCATTGGACCTAGGAGGAGGCTCAGAAGCTTCACTAAAGTTTAGCCAAGCAAAGAAATTAACATTTAATTAAAATGTCAAATTATTGTCTTATCACAAAAGCTCTGTATATACTGTAATATACATTAATCATCTGAAGCCCCAGTTCAGATCAATGACCATGTGCGGACGTGAGCTGTGGCTGGTTAGGCTCATTATGATGATCATCAGGTGGCCACTGCAGTCTACACGCCCCGCACACCACACAGTCACTAATGGATCTGGGTGCTGCACTTTCTTTCTTTTTACATCTCAGGGCTTGCCAGCCTTTCAGGAGTTCTTTTCTCTGGTCTCGAGAATTTCCTCTATTTCTTTGATAGTCGCTCTCTGAAAGCCCCTTCCCCACCTCTTCCTGCTTCTTGTCTTTTCTTTGCAATTTTTAAAAATTTCTTTCCTCATTACACTTCACCCAGGGTTGCCCACCACTTGGTCGCATGCCAAATTCACGTTCCCAACAGTACTCTTTAGGTCTCTGGACCACTTAATTGAACAGTGTTAAGAAACATATATGACACTTCATGCCCCTCGAAGAAATATTAATGGTAAGAATTGTGGAGTTTATCTTTATAAAGGATTGATGTTTCACAAACTTCTTGGCTGTGTAAGATTTAGGTAAAGCTTTTAAGTGTACAAAGCAGATATTTTCTTGGCAATAAGACAAAGACTAAAACAATAAAAAGATACACTGTCTCCTGTAATAAACAAAATATAAGTGATCATGTTATTAATAAAAAAGTTATGTATGTAAAAAATGAAACCTCAAGCTAGTACTGGATTTAAATTATAGAATAACCATAAGGAAATTAAAGTTTATTTCAAATGCCTGCAGTCTAATTAGGAAACATTTTGTTACTCTAATTTTTCCTGTGTTGTTTCACCTTTTATATTATTTTAAAACTAAAATACCTCTAGATAAAAAATTATGTGCATTCTATTTATATAAATAATGTTTTATTTTAATCAACTCATCAATGTACTGATAATCACATCAGGTTTAATTTTCTCTTGGTGATGATTTAGTTTTCTCATATTCTCATGTAAAAATAGTAAAATGTTTTTTTTTTTTTTGCTTTCTTAAATTTACTGAAATTGGTAACTTACAACACTTGAATATTTGTTTTAAAATTAGGACCATATTCTCAATTCACTACACAATAAAGGGATCATACGTTTAAAAGAATTGTATGCAATCAGGAAGAAATTTTAATTAATCACAAATAGAACTGGCCCAATGGAAATAATTTGACCTGACAGGTTGAGGTCTGATCAGCACAACAGAGAGATTAAGAAGACTTTTGACCTGAACAGAGTTGGAATTGGTTAAGTCTGGAACTTTAGAAAGGGAAAGCTAATGGGTTCATATCACACAGCATGATTGTTTTCCACAATGCTGCCATTCCATCAGCAGCCAGTAAGAAACTCACTTAGTTTCTGTAGAAACCATCCAGTAGCATATATAGGTCTAGTCCACAATGAAGTGAGAGAGATTATGTCACAACAAACTATAATCTTTCTCTTACATTCTCTATGTGTAAAACACCAAGCCAGCTCCTTTGAAGCTCTAATTGACTGTCGGTATTAATTAGTAGCCTGATCTCTTTCCAGCTTGCATTTTTGTTTCCACAGTAACTGAACTGGCATTTAAAGTACAAAGAGAGTACTTAATAGGAAGTACATAAATTTGTACATTATAAAAGAATAACTGAGATTTTGGAAAAACTCACTTGAAGGATGGGGGTCCAGAAATTCTTATTTTTTAAGAGGAACTTGACATTAAAAGTTGACAATTGTACTAAAATGGAATCCTTTCTGCCAGTAGCAGCATGGCTGTATACAAATATAGATTACAGCAAAAATATTAGCAGCAAGAATAAAAATCAACAAATAAATTCCTTGAAACTAAACGACTCGAAAGGTGAGTTTAAGAATCCTATTATTGTCATAAGAATGGATTAAAAATATGAAATACAGTAAAAGGCAGAGTGTACAGTGAAAAGAATGTGGCTTTGATGTCAGAGTAACCTGAATGTGCTTCTTGCTTGCTTGCCTAGCTGATGACTCGTGGAAAGCAGCGTAAACTTGCTGAGCCCCGGTTTTCTGATATGTTAATGAGAAAACTGGTATCATCTCTGTGTGCCTATTGAGGGGAATTAAATAAGCTAAAGCATGTGAAAGACTATGAATCATGGGAGTTGCTCAGTAAATATCGTACGTATGATTATCATGATCATTATTTCAGGGTCTGGAAAGGAGACGATCATAGTGCAACATAGCTATGCCTAATAGTAAGGAAAACACAAACACAACCAAACTCATCATTGAAAAACAAAGTAAATTTATATGTTGTTATTGCAAAGTACTGAAAAAGGCACTGAAGTTATGAGGATAAACCTTAATTCCATGAGTCAGCACTTCTCAATTTGAATATAATGGGATCTGAAATTAATCTAATTATGCATAACCTCAAATCAGATTGTTAGGGACAGGATGAAGCCAATAGTGTACTAACAACGGATCTACATTTTCCACTGGCTAAAATTACTATAATTATGCTATTTCCTACTGAAATGAAAAAAGAAACTACAGAGCCAGACTTTGGGAAATTGTTATAGAATAAAGATAACAAGAATACAACAAAAGGAAATATCACACATAGAAATCTGTAAAAATTAACCCTCCATGCATCCAGTACAGATCCTCACTAAGAAGGCCCATAAACTGCTCTCACCAGGGTTTGTGTGTGGGCCCTCCCCATGCATGCCCAACACCAAGTGAGGTACTGGAGTGGTGCTCCGTGAGCTACTGGCACTGCAGTTCAGGTCTTGGCTGTACTTGTGCCCTGACCTCTTGGAGGTCACGGACACAGGTGGTGCATGATCACCACCAGTGCAGCCTGCATCTGCCTCCTGTGCATGTCCTGAGCTTCCTGGAGACACAGAATCAGGTGATGCACAAACTGTTGACCCTGTAATTCATGTCTGGGTTTTGCTTATACCCTGAACTGCCTGGGGTCACAGGGTCACTGGTCCAGGATTGCACCACCCGTCCAACTGGATCTGGTCATATGTGTGCCCTGAACTGCAAAGAGTTGCAGGATCAGATGGTCTGCCATCAGCTGACATCATGGTCTGCATCTGAGACCCGGGAGAACTAGATGTACTTCATCTGCTGGAAAACTGAAGACTAAGCAGTTCATCTCAGCAGACACTGGGGGGCAAGCCTGACAACCTGGGAAACCAGAGACACTAGCAACATTTGCTGAGCTGCCAGGGAAGAGAAAGAATGAGCTTTTTCCATCTGATATCAAACATGACAAGACGAAGGACTACAACAAAATCTCAGAACTCTGTCCCACTCAGAACAAGTCCAGGAGACATCTACATAGGAGAACTTGGTAAACACACTCCTGAAATTGCTGAAATGATTGCAATGGAAGTAAAGAAACAACTACAACAGGCCATAAAAGAGACCAGATCAGAAATAATCTCTCAGGCAAAAAAAATAAAATGATAATAATAATGAAAGAAGTGCTCAGCACATCTAAAGAAAAAACATAAAAAAAAGAAGAACATAAGTAGTGGAGAGAAACATTAAATGAAAAATATAAAAATGAATTAGAACACATTAGCCAGATTCAAAAAAACATCCAGGCAATCAAAGCTATGGAAAGCTTCTATGGAAAGCTGACAAAACCGCTTGAATAAAGCTGAAGGTAGAATTTTAGATTTTGAAGACAGCGTGACAGCTAGTGATCGTATAAGAAAGGATCTCTTAAAATAAACAAGGACCCAGGAAAAATCAATTCAACTGCTGCAAGACGAGGCAAAGAGGAATAATATAAAACTAATAGGAGTCAACGAAGCGGTAGGAGGCAACAAAAATGACATAAAAAGGATATTTGCAGAAATAATACTGAATATTTCCCAAGCATGGAAACAGAACCTGAGATAGAGGTAAATAAGGGATATGGGAGTCCAACTAACCAAAAACAAAATAAAACTACACCCAGACATACAATAGTCAAGATCCCAGATCTCCACCATAAGAACAGAATATTAAAAGCTGCTAGAGAAAAGAAACAGATTACCTATAAAAGAAAGCCCATCAGAATCACAGTAGACTTCTCAACACAATTGAGAAGAGCTTGGAGTGAAGTATTATGGTTCTGACACAAAACAGCTTCCAACCAAGACTGATGTACCCTGCCAAACTATCTTTCCAATTCACTGGAGAAATAGAATATTTCCATGACAAAGAACAACTGAATAACTTTGAGTGCCAAACCATAGTTGCAAAAACACTAAAAGATATTCCAGACAGAGACAAAAATGACTGCAATTTCAAGAACAACAATACAAAGGAACCCTCAAGAAGAGCAAGCTATTCAACAGGTAGAAAAAGTAGGAAACGAACAGCAACTAAATAACATGACAATGATAAACCAACACATATCAGTTATAACCATAAATGTAAATGGACTCAATTCACCAGTCAAAAGAAATAGACTGACAGAGTGGATTAAGAAACAAAATCCAAACATATGCTGCATACAGGAAACACATTTCACTCAAAAGGAAAACCACAGACCGACAGTCAAAGGCTGGAAAACAATCCTCCATGCAACAGGAACCCAGAAGAAAGTAGGTGTAGCTATTATGTTTGCAGGCAATGTAAACTTCAAACCAAGAACAATTGAAAGAGATGAAGGTCACTACATATTTATTAGGGGAAAGATACAAGAGGTTTAGATAACAACCATAAACATGTATGGAGCAAATATTGCAGCACCAAACTACATAAGAGAAATCTTAATAGACATGAAAATCCGTATAATTAATAACACTATTGTAATAGGGGACCTCAACACCCCTTTGACACAAAGAGATAGGTCAACTGGACAAAAAATGAGCAAAGAAATAACAGATCCAAAGCTGTGAACAAATGGACTTAGTAGATGTATTCAGAGTGTTCCACCCCACAACATCAAATTACATTTTTCACATGGGAAATTCTCTAAAATAGACCACACTGTCCCACAGAGCATACCTACATAAATGAAAAAGAATTTAAATTATCCAATGCATATTATCTGACCACAGTGCTGGAAAAATTGGCTTGCCACCTGCCAAAGACTGAAAATAGACCCAAGTCTATCAACCTGCACCAAACTGAAGTCAAAATGGATCATAGATCTCAATATTAAAACAGAAACAGTAAATCTATTGGAAGAGAAAGTAGGGAAAAACTTTGTAGATATAGGGGGAGGCAGAGAGTTCATGAGCAAACACCAAACTGCCCATGAAAAGAATCAACAACCACAATCTCATCCTACTTCTTCAAAGAATCAACAACTGGAATCTCATCAAACTGAAAAGTTTCTACACATCTGAAGAAATCCCCAGGAGAGTAAAAAGAAAACACATGAATTAGGAAAAGTTTTAGTTGACTGTTCCTTGAAAAAAGTTCTTCTATCTAGAACATATAAATGCTCACTATATATTTGTCTAATCATCTGCCTCAGATTCCTGAAGAGCCTACTCAGCAAACAGTCTGAAATTTTAGAGGAGCTGAAAAATAAGATAAAGTGAATACTGTTACAAACAATAATTTATGTTACTTAATGGTATACAATATAATCCCAGAAGACATTATTTTTGAATAAAATGCATGTATTCATAATTTGTTACATGGTATGTTTTAGATATGCTAATGTAGAAACATTGGAATGCCAAATGTTGAAATTTCCTTTGGAATTTTATATGTCAAAACTTATTAAATTGAAATATTAATTGTCTTAGTCATTTTTCTTATTGTTGAGACGAAATACCCCACATCCAAATTTGAAAGGAAGAAAGGTTTATTTCAGCTCACAGTGTGTAGAGGTTTCAGTCTGTAGTAGGCTGGTTCCAAGACAAGGTGGCATGGCACTGGAGAAAGTTCACGGCAGGGCAGCCAGGAAGCAGCAGCAAGCAGTGAGCCTGCCTTTCTTCTTTTCACCTTATATTCCAATTAGGCTACAAGCCTATGTTTTGGTGCCATCCTTCCCATTATCCACATCCAGAACCATGCCAAATCATTAAGTGGACTAATTTAGTTACCACACAAACTTAATCCATAGTTGCATACCCTAGACCCAGTCATCTTTGAGAAGTCCCACCTGTGATGCATATTTAGGAGATATCTAGAGCCCAGGCATAACAGTAATTGAATATGATTTGGGTAATGGAGTAGTATGTTACATCAAGACTTGATTGATGCTAGCTAATTATTACACACCTGCATGAAAAATACTGCATTCAACTCTTTAGGGGGCTTAAAAAAAGTCTGATGTTTAGAAAACTCAAAATCTGCAAAACCCTAGGTTGACAAGAAATATTAGGTTTTTATAAATGGGGACAACTCTAATCATATATATATTCAGCATAGTTTTTGTTCCCAACAACTTGATTTTCCTTCTTTTTTGGAAGGAAATTTTCCTAAATTTATCATTGTAAAGACCAATAGCAAATTCATTCCAAATAGGGAAATATATCAGGCTTCACTCTTCTCTAATAGGAATGCCACATATTTTCTTTTTTAGAAAGCCCAAAGAAGTTTGGGACAGTAATGCTAGTTGGAAACCACAGCAGTTATTGTCAAAGAGAATGGTTTAAATTCTCAATAAATGTTGCATCAACACCTTTCATGAAACATAGCAACTGTTTACATCAGTGCACAGCAACAAATCACAACAAAACAGAGTACTTGATTGAAGATCCACATTTTGCAAACTTCTATTTTAAGCAAGCTGGATTCATGACAGACATTTGTTTGGAGCCATTCTGTAAATGGCAAACATTCAGTACACTTTTGAGTTTCTTAACCTCACTGTGTGGACACTGAACTATGTCTTTTTAAGAAGTAGTATGTTGTTCTTCATCTCATATGTAAGATGAAGGTATATACAGTTATGTACTAATCAATTAATATTTCTTTTCATTAATCTTTAAATTTTGGCACCACCATACTTTTTCACTAGTTTCTAAATTTGTATTTTAAAAGAAAATAAGCATGAAAAATGAAGGAGAAAAAACACGAGAAATCAATTAGCTTTATTCTTGTGACTAAGCCCTATATAGCAAGGTCTAATGGAGTCAGTGGCTACACTCCAGTCATATGGCCTTCATGCTTACTCCAGTTCCATCTTCATCTTGCAAGCCCATGGAGTTGATGCTACACTGAGTTACATCTATAACTTATAGGAGACCCAAAGGCAAAATTCTCTTGAAATCAGCTTGACAAGGAAAAACCAATGTGTCTAAGCTGAGGCAAAATGTTGCATAAGTTCATGATTATTTATTCTTGGACCATCTCTATTCTCCTGAATTTCTATGTCTTACCATTATAATAAAACTTAGGTCTTTAAAGTGGCCCTTTGAAAATATTACTGACATCACAAGTGGACACAAATCCCACAGGTTTCAATGTAAACTCCGTGGCATTGCAAGGCCACATGACATTGGTTCCAGAGCCACCTGAAAATTATGCCAGGAACTTTGGTATGACAGCATCTGTTGCTACTGCCCCTACTAGAAGGTAATCTTTGTTTTTATAGCCTCATTAGTTTGTATTATGAAGTCTGGGGAGTTGGTATGATTGGCTGCTGGGTTCAAGCATCCAAGCCTTCACTGAATGGGAGGTTATAAAAATATCTGACAATTTAAATTTCAGTTGTATGAGATAACCTTGCTATCTTGTGGTTGGAGGATTCTTGAGAGAAAAAATTTGGATAAAGATGGAAAAAATCCTATTGCACCTCTTTTACAGTATGAAGGGAAGAACACTGCATTGGAAGTTGAAAGGCAGAAGCCAGGCTTTACTCCGTCCTTTATTGTTTACTTATCATTATAAAATTATATTATATTGGATAATAATTTAGTTATTTCCCCATCGCTGGGACAAAATACCCAATACCCATAATTTAAAGGAGATATTTATTTTGGGTCATGGTTTTAGTCCATGGTCAGCCACCTTCAAAGCAAAAAAGGGATGGCAGAAGGGCATGTAGGAAGAAGGAGGTGCTCAGACTTTGGCATTCAGGAAGTGGAGAGAGAATGGAAAGGCAAGAGACAACATACCCTTCCAGGTCACAGCCCCAGTGAACCACTTCAACCAGGCCTCACATCCTACTAGAATATTTAGCTATGAATCTATTGAACTTATTAAAGGATGAATTCGTTAATGAGTATAGTGCCTCCATGATCCAATCACTTTCCAAACACATGAGATTTTGGGAACCATTTTTTAAAATCTACAGCATAACATTACATGAAGACTCTAAAAAGATAAATGTCCATCGCATTATGCAAAATATTCTCAGTCCATCTTTAGGAATTATGAAAATCGCAAGATTTTTATTACAGATATGTCCAAGTCCAAAGTCTTTTCTGAGACTTAAGATAATCCCTTAGCTGTGAGACCCTATAAAAATCACAAAGAAAGTTAAACACTGCCAGCATACATGGCACAGAGTGAATATTCCCATTCCAAAAAGAGAGAAATAGAGTGATTGAAAGGAATAGGACCAATGCAAGACAGCAAAGCAAACAAGCAAGGCAAACATTAACTCCCATAGCTTCATGTCTAGCACCCAGGGCAAGCTCTGGTGATGTATTTATTCCAAATGGCTTGAGCAGCCTTGCTCCAGTGGTATCGGCAGCTGAGGCACTCATGCTCTCTGTCTCTCTCTATGTGTTCACTGAGTGAAGCTTCGATCAACCTACATTTCATATTCTTTTCGTTTCTAATTTTCTGCAGACTCCATGCACTTCTGGTTTTATTGTCATGGCTTGATATAATACCCTGTCAGGTTCATACTCTCTGTCCTCCCAGGGCTTCAAAACTCTGGGTGGAAGCTTCCAGGACCCATAACTCTTATATTTTGCATGCCTATAAAACCAGCACCATGTGGATAACATCAAGGTCTACGACCAGCTTTAGCAGTAGTTGGATAACCTTGGATCAGGGCTGCAGTGTCCTCTGAGTGCCTAGATGACTGAATTCTGGGCAATATTTTTCCCTGTGCCCCTGAATGAGCAGAGTGTCCTGGGATTCTCTTTTCAAAAGAAACATTTATATTTTTGCATATTTAAACCATTTTTCATGGAGTCTGGCTAATTCCTGAAATTCTTTTAACCATCTTTTCTATTGCCCTGATGAAAAATTATTGGTTTCTTTTTAATGCTATTCTTTTTTTTTTAATCAACCACACAAACTGTTGCTCCATCTTTCTACTGGCACTTTCTTTGTAGTCAAGCTTTATATGCTTTGGCTTTTCTTTTTATTCCTGCTTCTCACTATGAATCTGGCTAAAAGCAACCAAGAGTACCCATACAGCTTAAACATTGGGCTTCTTTGAAATTTTGTTTCAGGTCTGGCATCCTGAGTTATGGTCTCCTGCAGTGTGATGACACAGCTAAAATGTAGACAAATTTTCTTCCACAATATAATACACATGCTTCTAGTCCAACTGCTAATGGAGACCTAATTCCCAACTGAAACTGCTTGAGCCCAGCTTTCTTTTCCCTCATCTCTTTTTGTATTTTAAAGAGAGTAGTGAAAATAAAAGAATAGTAGCAACATACCAACATCACAGACATAAATAAAAGAAAACAAGAACATTGAAAGTGATACAGGGTTTCAAAACAAAACAAGAGGAATTAACAATTGTTATATTACATATTATTATCTTCAACTGTAGGGGATGGTGAATCTTAGCATAGCATTTTAGATAGAACAGTTTTAGCAAAGGCCTAAAATGTGTCCTGAGAAACTTCCCAGGGAAACTTGTAGAAGCTAACTCTGCAGTCAACTTTTCCTGGGAATGTTTCCCCAAGACAAGGGACACCCAGGCCTAGATAACCATCTGTGATGCTGCCTGGATGGTTTCATTCCTTCCTTGGCCCTAGTTAAACATTGTAACCCTAAAGGAGTGTATAGGTTGTAAAAAGGGAGACAATCAGAACATAACGGTAGAAACATCTATCATGGTTAGACATGTGACCAGGAACTAACCTGGGTCCTAAGGAATAAGAGGAAAACCATATGGCCATCTGAGTCAACAAATGTAACATCCCAATCTGTAACCATGGAAACCCAAATATATTTAAGAGCTGAACAAAGACAAGCAGGTGCTAACATTTCGTGACTTGTTAGTTGGGAGACACATCGTGGCCTACCTGAAATTCAATAAACTGTTTGCCCTAAACAGTTCTTTCATCTTCTGTAGAATTCAGCCCATTTGCTGCTACACAACTATGTTGTTCAGATTATCAGATGTAAGAATGAAGGATTGTTCAAACCATTAAAGAGAATAAAAAGTAATTATTAAATTAAACATTAGAGATAATACAGAGTTTCACTAGACAAGATGGTAGGAATACACCAATGGTTGTTCCATTGCATATTGTTGTCTTTAAGTCAGTCACACAGAATACCAGATGTAAGCACCCAAAATTGGTCAAAATATGAAAAAATTTAAGCAATAATTGTTTTTTTCCTTATACCACCACACATCGGCTGTACAGTTGTCCCAGTTGTTGTAATATATATGTATAAAACCTTCCTTCTTTCTGTTTTCTTCTGTTTCTCATCCCAGTTGTTCCTTCCTTTGAGCAGTTTCTTTCCCTTTCATATCTTCTATCGTACATTTTTATTACTACTTATTCTTTCAGATTTCTACACAAGGGAGACAGTATGATCTTTATACATGTGGGTCTGGTTTATTTCACTTATGAGTATGGTCTCTAATTGCATCCATTTACCTACAAAAGCCTTGAGTTTATCTTTTTTATGGCTGAGTAATACTCCATTATATAAAAATACCACAACTTTATCCATTCTGCAGGTGATGGGCATTTGGGTTGTTTCCATGATTTAGTTATAACAAATTGTGCTGCTATAAACATGGGTGCACATGTATTGCTGTGGTATGATGATTTCAGTTCTTCTGGGAAAGTACCCACAAGGGAAATAGCTGGGTTAGGTGGAACTTCTAATCCTAGTTTTGTGAGGAATTGCCAAATTGATTTCCAGAGTGGTTTATACAATTCTACCAACAGTGGAATAGGGCTCCTTTTCTCCCACAGCCTCTACAGCATTTGTTATTCATTGTTTTCTTGACAATAGCCATTCTTTCTGGAGTGAGATGGAGTTTTAGTATTATTTTAATTTGCATTTCTTGAATGACTAATGATGTTGAACATTATTTATTTATTTATTCACCATTAGAATGTCTTCATCTGAGAAGTGTGTATCCATCTCAGATGCACCCTTTTTGGATTGAGTCTGAATTTGTGGGGCTTAATTTTTAAAAATTCTTCATATGTTCTAGATAGAAGTCTTTTGTCTGAGGGGCAGTTGGCTAAAATATTTTCCCAATAAATGGGTTTTCTTTTTACTCTCCTGATGATTTCTTCTGCTATGCAAAAACTTTTCAAAAAATTGAGATCCCAGATGTTGATTCTTTGAAGTATTTTCCATGCAGTTTGGTTTTTGTTCATGACATCTCTGCCTGCCCATGTCTTCTAGATTTTTACCTACTTTCTGTTCCAAAAGATTTAGTGTTTCTGTTTTGACATTTAGATCTTTGATCCATTTTGACTTTGGTTTAGTGCATGGTGATACACATGGGTCTAGATTTAGTCTTCAGCATGAGGAAAGCCAGTTTTCTCAGCACCATTTATTGAAGAGGCTATCTTTCTTCCAGTGAAACTGTTTAGTCCCTTTGTCAAAGATAAGTTGGCTGAGTGTCTTTGTGGTTGTTTCTGCATCTTTTAATATGTTCCATTCGTGTGGAGGTCTGTTTTTTTGCCAGTACCATACTGATTTTATCACAGTAGCTTTGTAGTATAATTTAAAGTAAGGAACTGTGATGCCTCCTGCCTTTTCTTTGTTGCCAAGGATTGATTTTGCTATTCTAGGCCTCTTCTGGTTCCAGTTGAATTTTAGGAATGTTTTCTCTAGATCTATGAGGTATACTAATGGTATTTTAATTGGTATTGCATTGAATCTGTACAAGTTTGGAAGTATGGACATTTTCACAATGCTAGTTCTTCCTACCTATGAGCAGGGCATGTCTTTGCATTTTCTGATATCCTCTTCGATCTCTTTTTTCAGAGTACTATAATTTTCACTGTATAGCTCTTTTATTTCTTTTGTTACATTGACTCGAAATATTTTATCTTTTTAGATGCTATTGTGTAAGGTGTGGTTTCCCTAATTTCTCTCTCAGTCTGTTTGTTGTTTGTGTACAGGAATGGTATGGATTTTGTAGTGCTGACTTTGTGTCCAGCTATGCTACTGAATTTGCTTATCAAATTTATAACTCTTTTGTGGAGTTTTGGGGGCATTCTATATAGAATATCATCTCATCTGTGAATAATGATACTTTCACTTCTTCCTTTCCTGTACTTATTCATTTTTCTCTCTTATCTGATTGCTCTAGCTAGTATTTCCAGAAGTGTATTGAATAGGAATGGTGACAATTGTCATCTTTGGTCCTGCTCCTGATTTTAAAGTGAAAGCTTTCAATTTTTGACCATTTAGTATGATGTTTGCCACTGGTTTTTCATAGATGACTCAGATCAGATTGAAGTAAAGACCATCTGTTCATATTTTCTGTAAAGTTTTTATCATGAATGATAAATGCTTTATTGAAAGCGTTTTCTGCATCAGTGGAGAGAATCACGTGATTTTTGTCTTTGGCTCTAATGATATGGTGTATTACATTAATTGATTTGCATAAGTTATACCATCCCTGCATTCCTGGGATTAATTCCACTTGGTGATTTGTTGTGTTCTGTTTGTTGGTATTTTATTGGGAATTTTTGCATCTATATTCCTTAGGGAGATTGGCCTACAGTTCTTTTTCTTTTGGTTATGTCTTTATCTGCTTTTGGTATCAGGATAATACTTGCTTCCAGGAAGGAGTTGAGGGGAATTATTTCCCTTGCAAATTCATTAAAGAATTTGAGAACAATTGGCAGTAAATTTTCTGTATATGAATTGTAGAGTTCAGCTATGAATCCATCAGGGCTTGCGCATTTTTTTCATTGGCAAGTTTTTCATTAGATTGTCAGTTTTGCTGGCTGATACTGAGTTATTCACGATTTTTATATCTTCTTCATTCAGATTTGGTATTTCATATATATCTAGAAATCTGTCCATTTCCTCTGTTTTCCATCCTATGAAAATAAAGATTTTTCAAAGTAGGTATAGATAATCTCAATTTCTATGGTATCTGTGGTGATTTCACCCCTTTCATTCCTTGTTTCAAGTATTTCAGTTTTTCTTTCCTTTTTTTGATAAGGATGGCTATGGGTTTATCTATTTTATTTATTCTTTGAAAGAACCAACTCTTCAATTCACAAATTCTTTGTATTTCTTTAGTCTATATTGCACTAATTTCTTCCCTGAGCTTTATAATTTCCTATCTTCTTTGGGCTTTGGGTTTCAATTGCTCTTCTGTTTTTAGAAGCTTGTGGTGCAGCATAAGATTCTTTATTTGTGTTCATTCTGTTTTCCTGAGGTGAGAACTCACCACTATAAATTTACCTCTGAGGACTGCTTTCATTTTATCCCACATGTTCCTGTAAGTTCTATCTATGTTTTTGTTTGATTGTCAATATTGTTTAATTTCTACTTTGATTTCATCTGTCACTCCTTGGTTGTTCAAGAGGATATTATTTAATTTCCAACTCTTTATGGAGCTTTTGTTATTTCTTTTGTCATTAATTTCCAGTTTCATTGCACTATGGTCTGATAGTATGCATGGGATAATTTCCATTGCTTTGCATTTACTTAAACATGTCCTATATGCTAGCACATTGTCTATTTTAGAGAACATCCTGGGTGCAGGGGAGAAGAATGTGTATTCTGATGCTGTTGGGTGAAACACTCTGTAGAGGTCTATTAAGTCCATTTGTCCACAAGTTTGGCTTAATTCTGTTATTTCCTTGCTGATTTTTTGTCTATTTCATCTATCTATGTGTGACAATGTGGCATGAACGTCCCCAGTTATGACTGTGCTCTTACTTATTTCATTTTTTATGTCTGTTAAAATTTGTCTTATATAATTGGGTGGTCCTGTATTGCAACATAGATATTTCTGGCTGTTATCTCTTCCTTTTGAAAATTTCCCCTCACTAGTGTGTAGTGACCTCCCTCCTTTACCTCTTTTGATTGTTCTTGATTTTAAGTTCGTGTTGTCTGCAAACAGAATAATATACCTGCTTTTTTTCTGGGTTCCTGTCACGTGCAGTATTGTTTTCCATCTTTTAATTTTCAACCTATGAACTTCCTTTTGAGTTAAATGTGTTTCTTGTATACAGTACATAGTTGGGTCTTGTGTCTTGATCCACTTTGCTAGTCTGCTTCTTTTGATTGGTGTACTGAGACCATTTACATTGATGGTTATAACAGAAAGTTATTGGTTTATGTTTGTCATGTTGTTTTGCTGCTGCTGGTTCCTGCTTTTTCCCTCTGTTTAATTGCTTGCTCTACTTGACTGTTCTTTTCTGTTGTTCTTGAAGCTCTGATCTTTTTAATCCCTTTCTAGAACATCTTTTAGTACTCTTTGTAGCATTGTTTTGGCATTCGTGAATTTCTTCATTTGTTCTTTCTAGTGGAAATATTTTACTTCTCCATAAAATTTGAAGGACAGTTTTTCAGGGTAGATCATTCTGGGTTGGAAGTTGTTTTCCTTTAGTACCTGAAATACTTCACTCCATGCTCTTCATGACTTGATGGTTTGTACTGAGAAATCTGCCATGATTCTGATGGGCTTTCCTTTATAGATGAGCTGTTTCTTTTCTCTAACAAATTTTAATATTTTGATCTTTTGTAAAGGTTTTTGGATCTTGATCACTATATGTCTGGGGTAAATTTATTTTGGTTATGATTAATGTGAGTTCTTTATACTTCACTTAACTGTATGTCTGACTCTTTTTCCATGCCTGAGAAATTTTCTGCTATTATTTCTGCAAATAGTGTTTTTATGTCATGTGTGTTGACAACTGCTGTTTCTTTGATACCTATTAATCTCACAATTTTTTTTGCTCAACTTACAGTTATTGAATTGTTATTTCCTAATTCTGTATTGTTTTTAAGAGATCATTTGTTTCATGTTCATTAGTGCCAATGCTGCATTCAAAGTCTGAAAGTCTATCTTCTGCTTAATTCAGGAGGTTTTCCCAGCTTTCGATGGAAATTTTAATTTCCTGGATATCTGTTTGAATGTATTCGATACATTCTAGTTCTTTTCTATATTGTTCATGCAAGGTTTCCATGAATTTTCTATGGTTTTCTACTTTTTATCAAATGTCTTCTTTGGGTGTGCTGAGCAGTTCTTTCATTATTTTTGTCATTTCTTCTTTTACCTGAGAGATTCTTTCTGCTCTGATGACTTCTATGAACTGATGGAATTGTTTGTTTCCTTTAGTTGCTATAATTTCAAAAATTTCAGCTGTATGACTTCCACGCTTTTCTATTGATGTCCCTTGGACTTGTTCTTGGTGGGTTAGTGGTCTGAGGTTGCATACAATCCTTCATTTTGTCATTTTTGAAGATTCAGAGGTTCCCTGGAGCTCAGTCTCTCTCCCATGATGGCATGGGAATGGCAGGGCAAGTGGCTTCTCTGCTGGTTTATGACAGCAAGGTGGGGACCCAGATCCTCCCAAAACTTCCTTGTGTCCAGTTGGCTCTGAGGCCCATGGACGACTGAAAAGGGGGCTCATCACAGTTCCTCAAGCTGTCTGGGGTTCAGCCCAGCTTTGATATGGGGGGATCGCAAGTAGTGCTCACTGAGGCTTCAGATATTGTGCAGGACTCATCCTGGTCCAGTGCCTTCAGGGGAAGGATGAGGGTGGAGTGGCTGAGGCTGCTGACTCTGTCCAGGTTTTAGCTCCCACAGGGGTGTGGGTGGTGCTGGGAGTAGCTACTGAGGCTGCGGAAGATGTCTGAAGCTTCACCTGCCTCACACACTAGTGGAAGCGCTGCAGGGGCTGCTCACCAGGATTCCTGAACATGTCCAAGACCAACTCAGTTCCTGTAGGGATCAAAGGGTATAGGCACTTGCCCCCTACCCTGTATGCTGGTCTGGGAGACATGGGGGCCAGCTTATCATAGTTCCTCAAGATTGCTGGAGTTCAGCCGGATTCCTGCAGGCACAATAGGGATGCGGGGAGTGGCCACCAAGGCTCCAGAAGGTGACTGGGTCTCCACCTGCCTTGCATGCTATTTGGGGCCAGTTCACCAGGGTTCCTGAAGATATCCAGTGAGCCCAGCTTTTAATGTTTACATTTTTATTAGTATTCTGGTCTGTCATTCTCTCAAGAAAATATATCTTTAAGGTCAGCTCACAGCATTCTAGAACTTTGCTGGCCAATACTTCCAAATCATTTCACACAAATGCCCCCATGAACCACTTCCACAGGCTTTTGAACCGTATGATCATATAGACTAATAACAATTACTTACTCTTGATACCAATATCGTCTTAGATATTCTCCTATCACTGGAACAAAATAACCAACACTTAAAACCACCTCAAGGAGTAAATATTTACTTTGGCTCGACTTTTTAGGCTATGATTGGGTTGCTATGAGTCAGAAACAGGATATCAGAGGGGCATGACAGAGAAAAGAGCCTATGAAGAGCCACCTATATATAGAAGACATCCCTGAAGAACAGGCATCTCCTAAGGATGCCTCTATACTAGTGATAAAGCTATCTAGCATAAGAAATTGGCAAGCATCAACATAGAAAACAAAACAAAATAAAAAAAGTAAAGAGAGAGCAAATAGAAATAACAAGATACAGAAGTAAAACGCAACCCCAGACCCTCAGTCCACTCAGGGCAAGCTTAGAACACAATGAGACAGACAAAGTTGGAGGTCAAACAGGAACTTTCTGAAATGATAGGAACAGAAGTAAGAAAAAGAACTGCAAATGCCTATAGAGAAAATAATCTCTCAGGTAAAAAAGAAATGACGCTAAAAATAAAGAATTAGAGGAGACAAAGATAAAAGAATAGATGAATTTAAATATGATGGAAATAAAAATGCCCAATATAGGAAAGAAATAGAATCTATAAAATAGCTCCAAAGAGAAATCCAAGAGATTAGAACCTCTATTGAAAATGTGTGCAATCCTGGGCAATAAGGACAAGTCAGGTGGAATCACAATCCCTGACCTGAAATTATACTACAAAACTACTGTAATAAAATCAACCTGGTACTGGCTAAAAAACAGACAAGAGGATCAATGGAACAGACTGGAAGATGCAACCATAATGAAAAGCCCACTCAGCTACCTAATATTTGACAAAGGGGTCAACCAAACCCACTGGACAAAAGAAGGCCTGTTTAATAAATGGTGCTGGAAAAACTGGCTTGCTTCTTGCCGAAAACTGAAAATAGACCCCAGTCTACCACCATGCACCAAACTCAGGTCAAAATGGATCATAGACCTCAACATTAAAACAGAAACTCTAAACCTACTGGAAGACAAAGTAGGTAAAAATCTTGAAGACATAGGAGTAGGCAGAGAGTTCATGAACAAAAATGAAGCTGCAAGGGAAACACTTCAAAGAATCAATAATTGGGACCTCATCCTACTGAAAAGTTTTTG